>JASVEL010008868.1:0-215565 GCA_032618575.1 Nicotiana noctiflora
CATGACTATGCATAAGCGTGGAGAATTGAGCTTTCCAAGTGGCAAAATTGTGACTGCCACTGTTTGATAGGTAGTTGGGAAGCGGGGTTGAATTGAATAATGATTGTAGTACCAGTAGTGTTGTCGGCATTGACAACTCTCGGAGTGATTCCATCTTTCGTCATTGAGGGATTTGGTGGGAAAAAATTTAGGATTGTACTAGTTAGAGTTGTATAGGCTCAAATACCATATAAACACTCAAAGATATGATGGAAAATTATTTGTATATTGAATGCCAAGCTCAGTTTAAATACAAGTCCTCTTAAGTGTACTCCTTGAATTAGGAGACTTATTCCAATCAAAACACTATCAAAAGCTAACTAACTAAATGATAAATATAAACTGAAAATAGAACTCTAGATCTCTATCTAATCTAAGGGTAAGCATTAAAGATAAGGACTAACCCTAAAGGATAACAACAGTTGTTCCAAAACATGATAGGTACCTACTTTTGCTTTATCTGCATTGTAATGAGAGGAATTTCTCCAATCATTATATAAGATGAACAAAACAGAAAGGAAGAAAAAGCAATGACTGTTACTGAAATGGTGACCAAAAAGTGAAATAAAATCAACGGTACTTCAAGGATTGTTTAGGTAATTAAAGTTTTGGGCAGTTGACAAGCAAATCGCTCATACAATTTTGCTATGGTATACCAATTGAGACTTCAAGAAAATCTTAATAGAATTTCTCTGTACAGGAAGTCAGCATATCCACTGAAATTAGAAATCTAACCAAATATTTATCTACCAAGCGTCCAAGATATATACCAAACAAAAGAAACCTCTCTAGATTAACAAGGTAAAGTGGTCTTAGTTAGCTCAACTAAATCTATTGTTCAAGAGGAAATCAACATCAGGAGTCACAATAGCTCGCTTGCTAATTTCTCCAAGTTGACAACAGTGCTTCTCGACAGTATTGATTGCTACAACATCTTGAGAAAAAGAGCAATCTACACCAGGAGAAACCTGCAAGTAATTCCTTGCTGTTAGAGGAGTTTCATATCGAAGACAAGTTACAAGCTACTGCATCTGGAGAAGCATATGCTGGAGACGTAAAAATGCTTTGACAGTGGTTCGACTAAACTTCAAAAGAAGGGTAATAATCTCAACAAGTTAGAAACAATATGATAAGGAGTACATTTGAGAAAAACTGCAGTTCTATTTCTCAAGGCAGATCGACAAAAAGGCTACAGTGTGACCATTAGGGGAAGCTTACAAATTGTTTGAACCAAAAGTCTAAGTGGATATAAGGGAAGAAAACAAACAGAAAAAAGGTGTGATGCATGTTCTGGTAAATAACTTGGTTCCTTGTGTAATAAAATGCTATGATTCGGCTCCTTCATGGACACTTCACAGTGCTAACTTAAACACACTTAAGTCGTAAAATTTTAACCATCTTTCAGAAGCATAAAGTGTTTTCTGAGAAGAAGAATTTATCATCAAATTGACAAGCTTTATATTGTATAAAGCAAGGAAAGATGTGACTCACATCATAGAGGATGTCTCCAAGCTTCAACTTAACTGCTCCACTCTTGTAAACGAGCATTTTCCCCATGTTTCCCGCAGGTAACTTTTCCAGATTGCAAGCTTCCTTTGCAGTATTATGCCTTCTGGAAATTGTAGAGCTGCCAACTATCTCTTTCCCTTTTGCACTGGCAAGAAGTCTAGGAGTAGTGCCAGCTGCTTCTTTTCCCTTAAGCATAGGCGATGACAAGAAGCCAGCAGTATCTCTACCTCCTTTGGTAGCTAGGGGTAAATTAGCCGGAAGCTGAAGAAAAAGAATCTGTACATCGTCCTTCTTTTCCTGTTAGTCAAATATCCATATTGGTAACCCATGTGAAGACATTTTTGTTTTTCTAAAATATGTTTTTGTATATTGCCTAGAGCAGATACCAGTAAACCAAGCTCTGAAGCAGGATGTATATTATTTTCATCGTACTCTGCATTTGCTGCAGCCTTTCCAAATTCAGCTTCATCTAAAATTTCTACAAGCCACAAAGAACAGGAATAAAGGCCATATGCGAAATCATAACATGAAACAAGAGAAACGAGCACCAGAGTTATAGCATCTTCTTTAAGACCATATTCTTTCACTAATAGGCAACAGTTGTTACACACGGGAGCATGATAACTTTTTTTCTTCGTCAACATTCACTACTAAAAATAATGGTATATAGTTTGAAACAAAGTGTATGCCCCAAGCAACTCCACTGACAAGAGGGACCAAACTATACCCTTCCACGTGCAGCAAAATATTGGAAAGCATAGAGAAAGACAGAAGCACAGAACTATAAGAGATAAATACTTCAGACAAAGTCCCAGATTAAGTGTACTACAGCAGGCACCGATGTTAAGGCAAAGACTGAAGTTGCGTCGTATTCAAAGTGGAAAAAGGTTTAAAAGTGGATACACATTTAACTTTTTTAACGAATTCACACTTTTATGGTAAAATGACAGAATGGTAGTTTCCATTTGGAAATATGAGATGGACAATTATAGGAACAAGTCTTTAATTTACAGAAATGGACATAATTTTAGGGCAATGTACAGGAAACTGAAAGGTAAACTAGTCAATTAGGGGCAAAGGGAGTAGATTATTGTTGCGTATAGATATTCTATTCAATCAGAAATACCTGGGTCTCCAGCATAAGGTCTTCTCAGAGGAAGAGTTATAGGATAGTTGGAATGATGGTAATCCTGCCACAGCATCAAGAAGCAGAAGGGTCAATATTCATGGACGTCGGCTTGTGCTTTGTGTGCATAAAGAGAAGTGATGTAGGAAAATCCTTTACCCAAGGTTCTTTATACTCTTTCTTCTTGCTTTTTAATAAAGCATCTGAATTACTGACTGAAATTTCAGCAAGATCTGCTTCAATACTTGAAGGTAAAGGAGCTGAAGAATCAATGTCCATCCTATCATCAGATTCAGGGTCTTTCACAGTACTACCCCGATTGATAGCGAGTTCCTTAGGCTTTCCAAAGGTCCTTATGGAAGTTGGTGATGCTACTCCATGAGCAAATGCAACCTCAACTGCTGCTTTCATTTGAATGCCAATGCATTTGCATTAAAAAAAAATCATTGATGACCATAAACGATAAGGAATGAGAAAACTGCCAATGACCAATATGATAAATAAACTTTCAGGAGCACATATTTATCCAGAAAATAGGAGGTTCTAACTTCTTGTTGTAACTTGCATGGCAGAACCCTGACAAAGTATCAGAATCCAACCTTATGCTACAAAGCCGTTCATTCAAAGATCTGGAGCACGTGCAATATATGCGCCGCTTATTTGGGATTCTATGTATTATGAAGGCACCACGATACATAGAACATATCTAGATCGATCAAACTAGTATACCTCTATCTAGGAATCATCCAAACAGTATCTTCTGCCCCAAATATGTATGGTGTATCACTCTTTTGGAAAAATGCTTGGTTATTTAACCCTACACAAGTTTGAACATCCTTAGTCTTCTATAGATTCAAACATTAGAAAATCTTGTTTGAAAGAAGAAATACGTAAAACCTTTTCCATAGATTTGAACATATTAGAAAATCTTGTTTGAAAGGAGACGTATGTAAAAGCTTCTCCTTGTCAGGAATATCAAGTACCTTAATACATTGCAGTATGCACTATGGACACATGCACAATGAGCACCATATCTTGTTGCAGTAGCAACCAGGGAAAAAATAAAAATAAAAACCCATGCATGTTGCATAAGTAACAGAGGACTTGGAAGGTCACTTAGAAGTTAAGAGTTGGTGAACTCAAAGTGTATGAGCTACAAGCACAAGAACACCCCACCCCCCCCCCCCACCCCACCCCCACATAGAGGAGATAAACACCATTTTTAACTTTCTATATGCATGAAATTGCATGATGAGAACATTGTACTTACTAAATCTTTACCAAAGAGGCACACCAGTAAATAACTGACGTGCCTACAAAAATTAGAATTCACTATCAGATTCATGTTATAGAATCACCAGTTAGGGTACTGAATCATCAACCTTTATCCAGATATGCTAACTAACAGGCACCTGAAAATTCTGTATCCATCTTCCAAGTCTTTCGACATTGCATAACAAATAATCAATTGATCTTTGTATTTCTTACAGTAAAAACTGTGTTAGCTTCAGTTGACAATAGCCGTTTCAGGCTTTAAAAATTTTTGATCGGTAGAAGGCACTGATATTTCCCTTCTATCCTTTATCCCATTCAAAAAACCAGACTTAAAACTCAACATATTAATCACAACGTATCTCATTGTTTACTATGCCTGCAATAGGCTATATGCACAAAAACTTGAATAGCGAGATCAATCTTTACAACTGACGCTAAACTGAAGTATCAATTAAATATTTAAAGAGAAGAGAAAGCTTACCTTTTTTCTCTGTTTTAGGTTTCTGTCTAGTCAGGCGCTCCTGATCAGATGAAAGAGAACTGTTATTGGAAAAAGACTTAAGAAGACTAGAGTTGTAACTTTATAATATAAATTCTACTAAAATGATCTAAACTATCACTAGCTGAGATAATAACTTCTATACGAATTGCTGATATGGACCAAAGAAAGGATGGTTCGAATATCATCTACTAATATTATGGAAAATATTGTTAATATACTTTTCACAAGAAGGTTTTGTTGAAAGCGTGAGAAACATCGAGAAAAGAACAAATATGTTTTGGTTTTAACCGTGCGACATTGAAGGAATAGAAAAAGACCCAATAGAAATATTTTCAATTTTAAATCGCATCGACCTGATCTATAAATGTGTATGTTCTTCTGTTATTCAGCTTTTGTCATCAATAAAGACCCTTTTGCATGGGATGCACAAAGTTACTACGAAGTACATTCTCTCAAATCCTCTATCAGATAATCCACGCTACATAAAATTTCAGTAATAATTCCATTTTAATCACCCATATCATAGAAGGTTAATGGTGTATCATTATATCATCTTTTTCCCAAGGTGATGTAAACTTATTGATTGCAATTCTACTCTAAAGTTCCGTTCATTTGGATTCAAATCCCCATTATAGTCTTTCCCTCTTCTTCTTCTTTCCCTTTCTATATTCATAGGGCTACCTCATCGAAACCACTTTTATTTTCTTTATTATTTTTGGAAACAGTTATATTTATAATTTTATCAATCTCACACTACTATTTTAATAATGACCATCATCCTACTGCAGCCTTTTCCCCTTATTTGGCCTTGGGACCGGCTATGCAAAATCTCAGGTAGGAAGAGTTTGTATAAAGGGAGACAGAAATATGAGGATTGATATAGCCAACTCCAATTAGCTTGGATTGAAACATAGTTTTAATGGTTTTTTGGGCATGAAAGACTAAGGGAGTAATGCAAATAATACTACTACATGAAAAGCTGGATAGTCAATTTTAAAACAAACAAAAATAAATAAATAAAATACCTACAGAAATAAAAAAGAAATTCTTGAAATCCAGAAAGCAAAACCACCCAAATGTCAGAGCTGACATGACCCTCGCTGACTACAAATATCCGACTAAAGTTCCTCTCGGTTCTCGAAGTGAAGCTAATAAAATACTAGACAAAAAGCTAATTAAACAAGGTTTTTTAAGTACTATGTACAAAAAATGTAAAATAAATATGTAGAATCAAGTCTCATATAAGTTGATAAAAAAAAATTAAAATGAATGAAGGTAAAAAGTACTTATAAGTAAAATTATACGATAAGCATTTTGAAAAAATGACAATACACAAAATATTAAAGTATATTAATTTATTTTTTTGGTTTTTCACCGGTAACCATGAAGCGCTTCGTCTCTGGATTTTTTTAAAACGAGAACTCTGATTAACTTAATCCATAAAATAAACACAAAATAATTACTATACTTTTTTACATACCATATAACTATAATTTGAAGTCGTGACACTACAAAATAGAACTACGCTCTCTTAATTATTCTGCTAAAACTATAAGCTATACGAAGTAAAAGGAAGAGTGAATTACATTAACACGACGCAGAATAACCTCGGCAGCTTCATTATCCTTGGTATCTTCATTTCCATCTGCTTCACTACGCAAAAAAATAAAAAATAAAAAAATAAAAAATAAAAGAAAGAAAAGCGACAATAATAAAAGCAATAGTAAAAAACACACACTGTAAATTCCAAAAAAGAGGAAAATATAAAAGAGGAGTACGTTTTAGGTTGTACGGAATTCTGCTTCTTTCGACGGGGAGGTGCTTTCGGAGCAAATTTAACCTGTAAAAATAGAAGTTAAAAATGAATATATTAGTAATAGAGAATAAATTTGGAGGATAATGGAAGAAAATATGGAAATTTGAAAACCTTTCTGGTTTTGGGAGGAGATGAGGGTAAATCTGGATCCATATGTAGAATTTGAAAGATTTGAAGCAAAATTTTGAAAAATTATGGATGAAAATTAAAGGATCTGAACCGAAATTGCAGAAGATTCTGCAAAAATAGCTGCAATGAAGAAGGTGAAGAAGAAGAAGAAGAAGAAAGGGAAAAAAAATGAGTGCAAAGTGACTCGAACCCAAGACGTCCCTGAGGGAAAATAACTCTGCGACCAACTAATCTAAGAAGTCTTTCAATTAGGGTTTTGGAAACTATTATATTTCTTTCATAATATTAATACTTTAACGCCTGCGCCAAATTATAATTTATCATGGGTTTAACTGTTTAAGTGACAAACTAATATGAGGATATATATTAGTTAACTATAATTAAGTGATAAAGATTGATAAACCATGGATCTAATTTTTGGTACAATAACCGAGAAGCGGGTAAATTTTTGTAATTCTATTTCCACTTTGTGTTTGCTAGTTTGGTATGGTAGGAGTCCTTTTTTTTTTCTGAAAAATGACACTATATAACTGCTTTCAAAATAATAGCCGAAATTATATATTTTTTGTATATATATTCATTTTGGATGTTATATACAAAAATTATATAAATTTTACACACTTTTTCGACTAGTAAATATAAATAATTTCTGATGCATGCTAACGTGATAATACCCTTTTTCTTTCTCTATGAAATCATTTTTCATGTGAAAATCAAAAGGTGTAATATGACATCAATCACTTTATGACGGAAGTCATTTAGAAGTATCTTAATTTTTATATTAGTTGTTCAAAATAACATTTTGATATTATTATTATTAATCTTAGTACTTAAAATTTTCAGTAAAAACACTTGCGATTTGATAAAATATTATTACTTTTAAATAAATATTTTGTAATACCAGCCTAATACCAGCCTAACACCATAAAAATATTCTAAAAGAAAATGACTTCAGGCTTATCAAACATATCTTGATCTTCTAATTTTCTACGTACCATCATCCATTAACTACTCTATCAATACTTTAAGATCAAAATTCATAACTCGCTAAAAGCATGCTATAATTTTGCAAAAACTGTATGTGAACTCATTTAGATTTTTTACGTACTAAAAAACTAATTTTAAATGGTAATTTTACATGGTGAAACTTTTGGATAATCGACACTGAAACGCAAATTCTCTTCAAGAAAATAAATAAAAAACTAAAATTTAAAGTAATGCTTTTCACGAGTTTGTGCTTAAATGTTCGAGTCTTACTGAATTGGGCACAGTAGATCGGCACAAAGGGGAGCTTTGTCCACTTAAGATAGGGTAATCCAATTATTCTTTTCATGTAAGTTATTTCATGTTTTACTTTAAGAACCCATGACCATGGCACAGTTTGTCGTTTTCTTATTTTTTTCTTTTAACTACTTCATACATATCTTTAGAAGAAAAGTTAGGTACATGCAAGCAGGTTTAATCAAATTTCCCTCGCTGAAAATCACATTATATAAATAGGGCAAAAACACAATTTCTTGATAATATATAAATTGTTCGATTCTCTTAACATAAAAGCATATTTCGATATAATCAATAATTATTTTATGCTTAAAAGATAAATATAGATTAATTAATGGTTGTGTACAGAGGCTGGATGCGTCTATTGGATCCTATTACAAGCGTATGCACCAGTAGTGGGTGCTAAAGTATATATCCAACTATTGTACTAGCACACGTAAATCTACCACTATTACAGTATATATGTACAATATTATAAGTGCCAGAGTGAGGCCTATACTGATCCAAAACATGTTACTACACTACATTCTTTTTCTGCTCAAAAAGTGACCTAGCAAAGTCTGGATTGTCGTTAAAAATATGCACCACTGATTGAGTATCAAAATTGCAGCCCTCCTTTGCTAGTTTATCGGCTACTCAATTCTGTTCTCTGTAAGCATACAATATTATAGGTTTACGCAACCTGTCTAGGAGGTATCTGCAGTCAGAAATTAGATTTTTAGTTGTTGCATTCTCTAAATTTAGTAGCTTTATTATATCATGTGAGTCTAAGTCTACTTCCAGTGGCACAAGATTATTCTCAAGAGCCAAATGGAGTCCTTGCATCAAAGCATGTGCTTCTGCTGTCAATGGTGAATAGCTTTTTCCATTCTTTTTTTTTTTAAGGATTGGAATGGAATCTTTCGGTAATGGTCTAACTAGCTTCACCCCTTTGATGGGGAATGTACTTCATGTCCTAGCTTTCCTTTCATTCGGGGCCATTTCCTTCACCCTTTCTTTTTAGTCTGAGGCATCTCCCTCTCGTCCTATTGTGGTAAGTTAACCGTAAAAGTCTTGGAAGTTAGGTTTTTGCATTGATGATGCAAATCCTAACATCCATTCAACATTTGCATTTCGTATTAGTCTATCAACACCAGACTTGCTAATATTATGAGCACCATCAGTGTTTTAATTTATAGAAATGATATTTAGGAGGTTTCCATTTCAAATTTTGTTGGCTCTTATGCTTCTTAGCTACAAGATATATATGTGAATTCTACATCTCTTGTTGAGTTATTAACTTAGTGAAAGTTGTTGATGTACTATGTCTATAATAGTTATTATTCCGAGCTACCTAAATATTTCATAAACTTAGAAACAAGTAGGTGGCAGGATTTATTTTGTATAGGAAAAGACGGTCCTTGCAAGTTATAAGATTTTGAACCCAATTAGAAGCATTTTTTCCTTGCAAATAAATTTGATAAATTCCAGGATTCCTAAAGTCTACCAAAATGTTCTAGCACTTGTGCACTCTAGGAATAAATAATTAATGTTTTCATCTTCTCTATGGCAATATTGACATGTATTACAACTTAGTTAGCTTGCACCGTCTCTGAAACTCTCCTGCGACTTTCTCACTCATTTGCTCTTATCTTCGAACCTCTGTGGAAAATTGAAGTAAGGAAAAACTCAGGTTGAAATCACCTAGCGGCGGCGCTGGGTTCTTCGCTGCTACACATGTGAACTGGTGAGTTTACGTTTTCTAGAACTTTTTCCTTTATTTCATTTGTAATTTTGCGTTAGTAATTCTCCATAAGGATTTTATTTTGTACTCAATTTCTTCGTCTGTATTTTTTTCCCTTTTTGGGTGGAGCTTTGGTATTGTTTCTTATCACTGTCATTCTATGGCGGAAAAAAATATCAAAAGTTCTCATGAGAATCTTTGTCAGTTGTTTATATTTTTTGTCGATTCATAGCTTTGGTAAATTTGATTGTTTATATTTTTTTATGGTACAGAGATAATTTTTAGAAACTCAGATGTGATCATATTAGTGAAGTTCTGTATGCTGATGTAACAAAGTATCAACTACTATGCTCGTAATTTCTTAATATCAGCTCGACGTTGTTTTATGTTTAAGAAAATTTTCCTCATCAATAAAAAAAGAGTTTCAATTAATCTGCGTATAAATATCGTTTTAGTATAGGGCATACATGTCAAAATTGAATCTTGGCCAGTGAAAATACGAAGAAACTGACAGAAGGTAAGAGAATAGAGAAGTTTGGCTGGGGTAAAATTTATGTGTTCAGAGAAGTTTGAAAAACTTAGTGCAATATTGACATTGGAGTTATAATACTAATATAAAAAATAGAAAGTACTAGTAATATGTTGATTTACCACTAAGAGGAAACTATAAATAGAAGACAGTCAATGCAATGAAGAATTAGTTTGAAGCAGAGAATAAGACTATATTGGCCAATAATAACATTTAGTCCATAGTCAATATGTATATAAGGAAATTAAATATTTAATTTTCAAATATAATATATAGAAATTAAATATTTAATTTTAGTTGCTTTATTCTTTCACTTTGATTAATTTATTTGTTCGGATTAACATGATGGGTGAAGAATGCTTAATCAGAAATATTGCATGAAAAAAATTTAATGTAGAAAGCAATGTTATTTTATTCTTCAATTTGCCATAGGTCGTTCTTCTCCATTACTCTTGAGTGTTGAGCGAGTTGATATGAATAGGGAGTATAGCAAATGTCTTGTAGCATTGTTGATTTGTCCTTTCTACAATGTTCTCTCTGCTGATTGAATATGAACTTCTGCAATATATAAACACTACTACATTGTGCTTATTTGTGTTAGCCATGTTTTCTTCTCCTGCTCTAATTGTAAACATGCTTGTATTTCTGTTGTTCCATATAAATACTACTGTTTGATTAAAACATAAGGGGTCGACAAATTATTTTAGATTATATGTTCAGATCTTAGATGTGACAATCTAGCAAGTATTTTTTTTTTTTTAAATATCCTTACATGGATCCGCCAAAGAGTATCTTAGTGTTGCTATATTAGTTATTCAAATTATTTTATTTTTGCTCCTACTTCTAATAGGTTTTTAAATAATTCGATTGGATAAAATTTGAACCGAGTAGTGAAAGCTATTTGCAATATGCGGAATAGCAAAGAAGACTGAATTGGACTTAGGGTTTGTTTGGTAACAAGAAAATTATTTTTTAATTTTTTCGTATTTGTTT
Organism: Nicotiana noctiflora; assembly: GCA_032618575.1. Taxonomy (NCBI): domain Eukaryota; kingdom Viridiplantae; phylum Streptophyta; class Magnoliopsida; order Solanales; family Solanaceae; genus Nicotiana; species Nicotiana noctiflora. The sequence goes on from JASVEL010008868.1 coordinate 10,923, forward strand.
GGCTATATTTTAAAAAATATTTTTCTTATCAATACATTTTCCTCCAATTGAAGGAAAAATATTTTTCCTACCCAATAAAAAGAAAAATATTTTCAAAATTCCTTTTTAACCTTTCCTACCCTCACGAATCCACCCAATAACCATACCGCTCACCCCCACCCCCAAGGAAAAAAAAATTATTTTAACTTTTTTGTTATTTTAATTTTTATTTTTTATTTTCATGCACACTTCTTTTGTTATTTTAAATTTTTCAAAACTTCTTTTCAACTTTCCCTACCCTCTTTTTTGTTTTTCTGCACCCCCGCCCCCTTTGCCTCCCCCACTCCCGCACAAGATTTGTTTTTACTTTTCTTTTGTAATTTTCAAATTTTTATTTTTTTTCTATACCCCACCCCCCTCTCCCAAAAAAAAATTATCTTTCTAATATATTCACTTACTTTTTTTTATCTTTAATTTACAGGTTCAAATTTGTGATTCAAAAGTTTATAATGTCTACGGGTTTCAAAAAGTTATTAGTTCGAAAGTTTATGGCTTCATATTTATTACATCAAAATTATTTATGAATACTTTTGAAAACATATTTTCCTTGATCTTTGTATTAAACACCGAAAAATGAATGACACTACTACTTGTTTTTCAAAGAAATATTTTTCACAAAAACATTTTCCATCGTACCAAACACCCTTAAAGTAGTGTTCGATTCTTTAAATCTCCAAGCTAAGAGTTGGATCCTCCACAATCACTGTTCTATGCAACTTCTATGACTTATAAACCTCAATTGTGAAGTAGTCAAAATAGACCGCAGCAATAATACCAACAAACCCACTATAATCACATATGTAGAGTAGTAATGTATATACAAACCTTACCACTTTAAAAAAAATAGAGAACTTATTTCCTCTTATAACGACAATGTAATACAGTAGTAACAAAGTGGACTGAATGATTCCTTTATATCTTTACACTAACTATACCTGTTTCATTCCACCTAAATTTTACCGAAGTCATCAATGTACAAGTTTCATTTCATTATTAGTTATAGCTTGAAAATATTCCAAACAAGTTTAAAACAATTTGTACCCTGAAAATATTGTTCAACTCACAGGTGCATTTAATTTTAATACACTGAACAGTTCATTTGCGGCGGAAGTAGTATCCCCACACACACATATGGAAAAACACATCTTGGATAAAATGATTGGAATAGCAGGTAAATACTGAATAACTTCAAACAAAGACAGGTTCTGAGACGTGTTCAACATGTTCACAAGGACCCTAAACATGGACTCCATGTGTTTCAAGCTATGTGGAAATGTTTGGCTGAACATGCAATAAGAAAGGAAACTTTGAATTTTTGAAGTTTGTAACATACCATGACATTTCTATGGCGATAAAATTATGTCATGTACTATGTTAACCTTCTCCTTATTCTCCACAACTCCACAACCACAAAACCATCTGAAAGGATCAATCCACATTCTAAGTGATTGAGAAAATACGCTCTTCCCTCTTAACGAAGAGCTAAATCAAGTAATCCCTCATCCCTCAAAGCCCCCTCCGAGATGAAAAACAAAGTCTACTACTGCAAGGATAAAATATACTAAGGGAATCATGCAGGAATCATTATGTACAGCCCCTAGGCTTCTAATCCCTCCAGTGAGCACCATATTGATTGCTTAATCAATGACTGAATAAAGCCAACAAGGTTTTGTTAATACAACTATATATGAGGCAAGGAAGTACATAAAAGAAATCAGTGCAGAATAGGAAGGCCCATTCCACTACAACCATCTTCCTGTCACAAGACATCTGGAAAATATATCAGAATGAATAACAAAGAGCTAATCCAGAGACATGCGAATATAGTAGTCATACTATCGAGTCACATACCCTGAGGACCTTCACATTTTGAAGATGCATCACCTTCTGGAGAGAAACAGCAGAGGCAAGCATCAGGCTGCTGTCTGAATATTCATAGTTAAATTAGTAGAGAAAGCTAAAAGCGAAGAACAGTTAGCAGTGAATCAAAATTGATATAGCAGTGACTATGTAAGTCGAGAAAAAACATAACAGACACAAAAATGTCAGTCGGTCATCAAGAAATTCCAACAAAATCATTAAGAAGTTCGAAAATGATATGCTAGGCAGCTACGACAAAAGACCTCTGCTCCAACACTTGAACCAAACTCCGCATCTCTCTGCAAATGTCATAATAGTACAGCAAGGTTAAAGATGTGAGTCCGAAACTTCCAAAGAGTAAGACATGGCAAGAGGTAAGAAATCAGGTGAATGCTCCAACAAATCAGCCTGTCAAATATGGCAACATCAACAAAGGAGAAATGTTAAGATCAAATCATCAAAGAATGCAGTCACTTCTTTAATACATTAAACAAAATTAAAATAAAGATTTTTTCAAACTAGGGGAAAAAGATAAAGATAAAGAAATCTCGAAAGAAGTCAAACTCCAACAAGTGGAACTGAAGGACCAAACTCTAGAAAATAGATACTTGTCCATGTAGAATATGCCCATCTGCATCACTTGCAACAACTCAAAAAGGAAATGAACAATGTGAAATGGACATGGCTAATCAGCTACAAAATTAGGTTTCATACTTTCTATTTCCTTCTCGTCAATACTTTTTTCTTTCCGGGGAAACTCTCTGGAAGTGGGGAAGTTAATAAATGAAGTCACAAAGTATGCTGAAGAGGTTAGGAACTGAAAGCCTAAAGTGTATGCCTTGTATAAAAGAACAACCGCCCACCTCCAAGGGCCATTTTATCCTAAAAGGTGGAAAAGAAGTGATTTATCATCAGCTGTGATAAGAATCAAATAATTCTCCTCAACAAATAGGCTGCTAAGAAATCAAGCTGTCCCTGTGTAAGTGTGTGTGAGTGTATGCATGTGTAGATAGCTATGAAAAGTGAAAACCAAACTGTACACAAGACAAAACATTGCGAATGAAACATTTCCATACCTTGTACTGCAAGCCAATACAAAGTTAACTGCAATCATCATTTCATTTCTGCCATGAACTTTTCATATTCTGCATCTGTACCATAGGGAGGTTTCTCTGAAGATGATGGTGGAGGTGGAGGTGGAGGTGCAGGTGCAGGTTCTGGTGGATTTGAGGCCCAGGGAGCATTGCTCATACTCTGTGAATGATCCACATTGGACTGTGATGCAGTTGGAGGAGGAGGTGGCGGTGCCATGCCATAATAAGAAGGGTAGCTGTATGAAGATGTCGGGTATGCAGGTTGGGCATTGTGTGGCATTCCGACAGAATTGCCATAGGCATAGGTGGGAAGAGATTGAACAGGTGCACCATTATGCGATTGCACTCCAGGAGGATAACTTTGTTGTGTCTCACCAGAAGAGGTGTAATTTTGTTGGTTTTCACCAGAAGAAACAGTTTGCGCAGGGGCACCAGAAGATGGCGGCGGCATTGGAGGATACTGTGCACCATATGGAGGAACAAATTGACCTGGACCAGGAGAATACATGGTTGAGCCAGGAGGCGGGTAAGAGGCATATGGTGGAGGTACAGGCGGTCCCCAAGGAACTGGATTCCCAGCATAGCCACCAGGGGGAGCAGTGCCAATGGGACCACCAGCCGCATACTGCTGAGACGGATAGAGTCCAGCAGCCTGATGAGGAACAGGGTATGTGGGCATTGCTGGAGCACGAGGGCCTGGAGGAACAGTAGGCTGAGGGGGTTGACCCGCAACTCTCACAGCAATAGTTCTCCCTTCAAGACAATGACCATTCATGCCCGCAATAGCACTATTAGCTTGTTGAACATCTGCGTATTTAACAAAACCATAACCTTTACTAAGACCACTGAGACGATCCTTTATAACTTTAGCCATCACAATGGTACCAAATGGAGAGAATAAATTAATTAAACCATCATCATCCAGAGTAGGCGGAAGATAACCAATATATAAGTTTGTCTCATCATACTCTTTTGGCTTGATTATATTAGACCCTAATCCAGGGTGTGACGTGTTACCACCACCACCGGCATTATTACTGCTGGCCCAAGGAGGATTACTGCCTGTGCTTCCAGGACCAAGAGCTAGGGTCGCTGAACTTTGCTTAATTGATGATTCAGGAACCGTCCCCCCCAATTCTGCCAAGAAGTTCTGATACTCATCATCCATTTTTTTTCCAGTAGTATTTTTCACTGGACAGTCTATAGTGGGATGTCCCCCATCACCACATATTTTGCAGAGAACATCACTCTTAAACGTAGTGGTGCGAGAAGGGCAAGCATACTGCCTATGACCCGGTTCACCGCATAGCCTACAAAACTCCTCATCTCTAATCGTTCCATTCAACGCTGCAAGTTCCCTGAGCTGTTGCCTCTTATGCTCATTAAGTACTTCATCTACCGGTTGCAAAAGCTTCTCCAACATTGCTGCAGCCGCTTCAAGCGACTCCTGAGTATCAGCTTCCACTAACACGTGTAAATCCTCATTCTCCGCAGGATCATGCTTCAAATTCCCCTTCTGTTGTAACCTCCCCTCTTTAACCGACCCTTTCCCTCGAATCACAATCTTCGCTCCCGTCTCCTTCTCCATCCTCTTCTGAGTATTCCCTCTCGGCCCAATAATCAGCCCAATAAAATTATAACCCGGGTACTCCTTCATCGGAATGTAAAGCTTTTTCTGAAGCTTAGGAGGCCTATAATCAGCTGGTGGCTTAAAGGCAGGATTTTTCTTTATTATCTGCGATATAATCTCTTGTCTCTCCCTATTCAATTTCTCTCGGGCACGATACTCCCTAGTGTTTATACGTACGCCCATATTATCATATATAGGTTCAGGGGAAGGCGATCTAGCGCCTTCGGGTCTATCATCTAAGGGTAAACCAGATTGCAATTTCCTACTAATTTCAAGTAATCTACTATTAAGAGCTTGTACTTCAGGATCAAATTCAATACCTCCAGCAAAATCTTTCATGAAATCGGGCAACTGAATCACAGGCTTCGGCTCATCATCCGCCCACCTCGACTTCCTCTTTCGCCCCGTCCCACTTCCATCATTCTCAGCACCATCCTCAGTCGGAGGGGGGTCCCATCGGCTTCTCCTCCTCCTCCTCCTACTGCTCGTTTCCTCTTCGCCCCCAGATTGGTCCCTCTCTGCACCACTATGAGTGTTATTAGTCAGCCCATTTTCCGACAACAATGGCTTCTGCAACATAGGATCCGAATTTGAATTCGGGTCGACCTGATTTTGCTCCAACGACAGCTGGTGTTGAGCCGAATTATCACCTGCATGAGCTTGGTTCTCATGAGATGAGTTTTCTAGAAAGTTCTGGCTGTCTGAACTCATCTTGTTCATTTGGGCGTTTTCACGAACACTTGGTGGGGGATCTTGAGGATATGAATCTAGGGTTTGCGAAGGGTTTTGATAGTACGGATCTGAATGAGGAGGGCACTGTTCGTATGAATTTAGGGTTTGGGAAGGGTCTTGAGCTAGGGTTTCCGAGGGAGTAACTGGGTGGGATTGGGAATCCATTGGAATTCGAATTAAGGGAGGAATGAATTGAAGAGAGGAAATATACGCGGGATTGAGAGAGGGAGAGAGTATATCGTGAATCTAAGCTTAGATTTTGGATAATAATACTGCGACTTGAAAAGGGCGGCTTTAGGCTTAAACGATTTGGGCTTGACATTGGGCCACCATTTCCTCGGTCTTTTTCTGCTGGGTCCTCTAGTATTGTCTTGAAGGGGAAAATGCAAAAATAGCCGTTTCTAGGAGGGATTTTTACATAGCAAATCTTATTACCTCCCATTTTTAAGGTTTGTATTTATTATATTTAAACATACCAACTTTCAATTTATGTATAATAATTTAAATTAAGGGTATAATAAATGCTTCATTTATTGTAGTCGTGATTTTAGGACCATATTTTCACTTTATTTTGTTTACCCGCCTCTCTCTCCTCCCACCCCCCACGATTTACCTACAGTTAATCCCCCCACCCCACGATTTTTCCTTCAGTTTTTCCCCCATTCTCGTACAATCTCTTCATGTACGCCTCTCACTCACGTTCTTCTTCAATTAATCATGATTCTTCAATTTTCTTCTTCAATTGATTTCACAAAATCATATTTCAAGTTTCATATTTTGTTTTAAGTCCCATATCATGAAAAAATCAATACTCCAAAACAAATCTTCAAAAGCTACATTTGTTGTTATTGTATATAAACTTTGTAATTTTTTATCATAATTTTTAGATGTTTACCTCCAAGTTCTATGTAATATTTGTATATAACTATCAGTTGAATATAAATTACACAATAAAAAATAAGAAATAAACACTTCAATCGTAGCAATGTATTATCCACAATTAATTTGCAACTTCCCTACAAAATTCAACAAAAATTACAAATTAACTACATTTAACCTACATTATAACTACAATCTGAAAACAATTTACACATGAAAGTTCTTCAAGTTGGAATTGGCCACAACTACATTTCTTATTTTTTAGACACACAATCTACCACTTCACACCATCCAATACAGTATATATATGATCTGTTGAAGCCCTCACCTACATTTTCAGAACAAACACAAAGAAAAAAGATTACAATATTAAAAATATAGCATCTATAAAATATCAACATTTTATCTATAATTTATCTACAAATTAACTACAAACTACAAGTAAACTACAATTTGCCTACAATTTATCTACAATCTGGAGATACTGTATATTAAAATATTTTTTTCCTGAACCAAATATAAAACTTTATAGTCAAATTGTAGATATATGTAGTAAATTTGTATATAATATCATAAAACTAAAATTCTAAGCATTTTCGAACTACACAAACATGCATTCTCATCCACCACAATGTCATCAACTTCAAAGTCTCTAAATCTGCCACTGTTATCTCAATTACCATTCGATTTCAGCATTATTGAGATTTTTGACATGATTTTGTGTAGTTGAAAAAACAAAGACGAAGAACATATATAGTTTCTACAATTTAAGTACCGATGTTGACGAAGAACAATTTTGTATTCTACAATTTGTATTGCATTGTAGAATTAGTAAAAGCAATTTGATTACTGAAGCTTCAGTAGTTTGCGTTTTTTTGAGAATTATAGTTGAGTGAGAGAAGAGAGATCTTTCCTTTAAGGAAGGAGAGAATTATGCATCAATGAGATCTTCTTCCATTTTAAAATTCGTCTTTAATGTAGACGGAATTACACACAGAATTATGCGTCATTTATGGCAAAATTTACCTATTTTTGGATTGGTATATATTTTGTAGTAAAATATAGACTACACGGGTAAATAACAAATTATGAACATTTTTTGTAATAAGGTTTGCTATATGGTATAGATATGAAAAAATCACTTTCTAGGACGGGATTTTGCATGAGTAAAAAACGTTAAATAGCACGGTATAGCTAGTTTTCGTATTGATTATTCAAAAATAGCCAGCATCTATCAAGTCAATAAAAAATAGCTACTATTTTACTATAATGGAGACTGGTCCAGCATAATATACTAGACTTTGGTGCATCTGTGTATGAACTCCAGCATATTATGTTGGACCTGGTATACTTTGCTCCCTCCAGTATAATATACTGGAGACCGGAGCACCGGTGCTCCAAACTCCAGTATATTAGGCTGGATCAGTATACTTGCTGGAACTCCAGTATATTATGCTCGAGTTCTAGTGTACTTATGCTGGAGTTCCAACATACTTATCCTAGAACTCCAATATAATGTGCTGGAGTTCAATTATACTTATGTTGAAACTCCAGCAAAATATACTGGCATATTTTTCGGGTTTTGAACAGTATTTTCACTCGAATTTATCTTTACATGAAAAGTGACTAATTTTCGATTACTTTTGAAACTGAACTATTTTTGAGCGACCAGTTGTAAATCTGGGTATTTTTTAATTTCACCGAAAAAAATATAAATAGGCAACATTTAAGAAAAAATTTCACAAACCTAACAGTAGAAGGTATTATACGCATGTGGCAATTAAATAAATACATTCCCTAGCAGCTAAAATTATGGACCCATAATCACATTCTCATTTACAAAAAAATGGAAGTATGAGACTAAATAATCTGGAATATAATGTATAATAATGTACATATAGAAGCCCGGAATATAATCTCATAATTGTGACAATATATGCTATATAAACTATGTATAAATTGTAATCGATAACTTGTATATGATATAAACCATGTATAAATTATACCAGATAACTTATGTATAATATATACCATGTATAAATTACACCAGATAATATACCAAGAAAAAATCACATATATATATTTATATAATGGTTTATCATGAATTTGTCAACCATTGTATATATGATTGCGTATTAATATAAATAATAATGGGTATATCTATAAGTTAAGATAGAATAGGTCATCACATCCTGGGGTTGAAGAATGAGCAGCTTTAAAAAGGAAATGGTAAGCAGGAAGGAGAGCAGTAACGTCGTATTATCCATTTATATATATATATATATATATATATATATATATATATATATATATATATATATATATATATATATATATATATATATATATATATGTGTGTGTGTGTGTGTGTGTGTGTGTATGCGCGCGCGCGCGTGTGGAATACTTATATATAGTATTATAATACCTTATAATTATGTATAAATGTGTATATATACAATATAATGAAATAGTGTATAAATTCTAATATGATAATATATACAACATAATAATGGTATTTAATAGTGTATAAATCACAGTAGTACAATTTCTTTTGGAAAAAGATGGCATAAATCAGCGAAATAGAGGAAAAACTCTTTGAGATTTTTGAGATTTTTTGGTTTATGGAAAGAGAGGCGGAAACGATACTCCAAGATTGTCCAATGGTGGAGATGGTAACGATTTCCTTAATTATTGGTTATTTACATCAAGACTATTTAATAAAAATAGTATTCTTAATGTTGGTCTTAAATAGGATTCTCGCTGTAGCGACATTTAAGGAATTGCTGATAATGCTATATCAGTAATAAAATTTGCCATCTTTGCAATAAATGAGTAATACTATTAGTTATGAAAATAATTTTTATAAAGAGATCATCGGTGTAAAAAACTCTGGCATATGGTATAACAACATACTTATATAATTGACAGAAAATAGCCCTCATTATAGATATTTGTCACACCTCCTTTTGGCGCGCCCCGCTACCCGGGGGTAGGAGCGCGAGGGAGTTTTTCCAATTTAAGTGACAATATTCGAAACGGGATTATTTTTATTTATTTCAGAGTCGCCACTTGGAATAAATTATGGTGTCCCAAGTCACCGATTTATTTAAATCCCAAATCCAGGAAATTTTCGACTTTCCAAATGAAGTCTGCGAACCAGAAATTCTAAGTAAGGAATTCTGTTGACCCGAGGGAAGGTGTCAGGCACCCCCGGATCCCGTGGTTCTAGCACGGTCGCTTCAATTATTCTAAATGGCTAAAATTATCTGATTTTTAAAATGTTTATAAATTATATGCTCTAATTAAACTTCAAACCGCTCTTTTAATTTGAAACCGGACCCAAAGAAAAAAAAAAACTAATTACAAACGGACTTGAATTTTTGACAAATAAAAATAAAAAGGTATCCGAATTACTTACTTTGAAACTATGCTGATTAAAGAAAACATTGTAAAAAAAACTAAACTAAAAAAATTCAATTTATTTAACATGATATCTCTTAAAATTATTGTTAGTTAAAGAATCATACCAAATGATGTGTTATTTCTTAGCTTTTAACTTATGGCCGGGGATTGAATGAAAAGATGCGGATTAGTAGAAAATTGACCAAAATATACAAAAAAAAAAAATAGAATTAATTCGTCTTGGTTAATTATTTAGCCATGAGGTTGTCTACTTTGGATTTCGCTATCCTCAATATGACATTAATTGACAAAATCGAAATTATATGATTAAAGTGACTAACATTGTTATCTAAAAGCATTGTCTAACTTATCCTTACTTGCTTGATTATGAATAGACTTCAAAAGAAAAAAGAAAAATTCAAGGTAAAAGAAAAATTTGAAATGATTCCAAACATCTTATATTAATAGCTAAACTTTAAACCGAACCAACATCTTGAACATGCTTGAACCATTTGACTTTAAAAAAAACAATTACCTACAAAATATCAAAGGAATTCCAATCCGTATTGGCTAGTTTTGACTTACACGGGTCCTAAACATTTACTAACAAGAATAGACAACTAATCAAACACAAATAAAAAATTAAAGTCTATTCTAATCAATAGTCCCAAAATAAACCAAGTTTACAATGACGAACAATACAAGCCCGGAGGATTTTTTGTCTCAATTCGTACATGCCGAAGCAAGAGCTAAGTAGACATACAAGACTATGTGCATTTTTAATCCTTTAAACAAATAGTTACATAATATCTATTTGTTTTGCTAATAGTCTTTAGTTTGATAGATAGCCAGATAGGATCATTTATATAATCGCTAAAAAAAAAAATCAAAGAGTAGCTCTTCATTTCATTTCTGGTATAATAGTGCACAAATCCAAAAGACGTGTACCTGGATTTCAAAATCGAGCAAGAAAGGAGTCAGCAACAGTAGGCGACGACAAACAAACAACCGAACTAAACAGCAACAGTAGTGGCAATTCTCGGCCAGAAATCCAGAAGAACAACAACCAAAAACACCAAATCCCAGGGATGTTTTGACGAACCAAAACAAAGAAACCAGAAACAACCAGAAAGAAACAACAGAACAAGTTTGGCGAAGAAAACTAGATGTGTTTTCAAACTGAAACAAACAAAACAGGTTTTGTTTTCAACTAAAAGATTGCTGGATGTGTTGAAATCAGTGGAAAATTTAGTTTTCAAATGTGTATAGAGTATCTTTTCTGTGTGTTCAAAGTGTTTCCAGAGAGTGTTCTGTGTGTGTAATCACTGTGAGTATTTTCCAGAGAGTCTTCACTGTGAGTGTGTGAGTCTCCAGTGATTCTGTATATGTAGCTCTCAAAATTCAGACCTTCCCCTCTTAAACCCTTGTCCCAGCCTGTATTATTCCTTGCACATGTAACCAATTAATCTTTTTTAGATAACATCCCATGTGCTCTCTTCCTTTTACAACCTGATCAAACACTCAACAAAGTTAAAAATACTCATTATTATCCTCACATTCTCCGATTATTCCACCCTGATTTGTCTAAAGGTGGGATTTATAATTAATCAAATCCTAAAGGTGCAATAGAGATGGAAAACACTGCTGTCCAGCAGGTTTTAAACAACCAGTTCATGTGCAATGCACTCTTTGAATCAGCTTTTGGCTTTCAAACTCTAGACTAAGACAGCTATATCCAAATTAGTAGCTAACTTATCAAAAGAATCAAACAAACAAGGCAGAACAGTTCAATTCAAACAACAGTGAACCACTGCCCGGGGTTTCAAACAACCAATTCGCGAATTTAAACGACGACATTCGTTAAATCGATCACAACATGTATGATTGACATTCAAACAAACGCAAACACAGTGAATCAGGGAATCTCGGCCAATGCCGGATTTGTGCTCTAATGTTCTAACAAACGAACCTACGAACCTAATCGGCGACATTCGTATAGTCGATTACAACAAACACAATCAATAACACACAATCGACGAACAAGTTTTCATTTTTCAACACTTAAGCCGAGAGAAGAAAAAGAAAAAATGAAAGAAGCAAGAATGTCATTCGGCTTCAATAATCGACTCGAATACACACACTTATCAACAAACAACAATCAATCAATTACGATAATCAATCTCAAAAAACAGTGAATCAAGCAAATTCTCGGCTAGAACAGTCCAAAATGAAGAATTGGCTATTCGACGAAGTATCGAATCGAGTTCTTATTTTATAGCGACATCATTCATAGCAATCAATCAGAAACAACAAATCGACCAAATAAAACGGTCCCAAGAGATGAAGAAAAACAGAGAATTGATGAAATCACAACAAAATCAATAACAAACGAAAAACCACTAAAGCGAACGAGTATAATTAAACAAAAATAGAGAAGAAAAAAAAAGAAATACCTTGAAACAAAAGAAATGGAGACTCGGCCGACTTGGGTCTCGTTCATTCGAGGTCGAAAGGACCTTAATTGAAATGTTTTCAAATGAAAACAATCCAATTAAGGTCTATTAGACCCCAATTCCCCTTTGAATTTAAACGAAAAATCCCTAATTCAAATCTAGGGTTCTTGAACTTTGGTTTTGGGGCTTGACGACTTCCGGCCAGATTCGAATCAAACTAACGGGGGTTTGATGATTAGGGAGGTCAGGGGAGTGTTCGGGGTGAGTTCGGACTCGATTGGGGTTGGTTTCAATTTTGTTCAAACCTTCAAAAGAAGATTCGAGACCATGTAAGTTGATTCGAAACAAATGGTTAGTATATTAGGCTTGAGGGTGGCTAGGTGGTTTCAAAGGTATTAGTTTGGGTGGTCGGCGACGCCGTGCCGCCGGGTTTTGGGCATGGGGGTAGCCCGGCGGCGGCTAGGGTTCTTGGGGCGTTTGAGTCGTCTCTTAGAGACGATGGGGGGGGGGAATGAGGGAGTTTACAGGGGTTTGGGTGTTTTGGGGTTAAAAATGAATGAATTAATCCGAACCGTTGGATCAAATGAATCCAACGGTTAAGATCGCACGGGTAAAATGAACCGGGCCATTTTTGGGGATAGGGTAACGGGTAAGGGGGTGTTGGACTGGGCTAAACCGTGTTTGGGCCTGGATTTGGCTAAACTTTTGGGCCTGATCCGATTTCCTCTTCTTTGATTCCTTTTTTTTATCTTTTGTTTTTTCCTAATTCATTTAATTTTCTTAATTTATTAAATATTCTAATTATACTACAAAATTAATTAAATTATAAGAAATACTAATTAAGTTATATTAACAATTAACACAATCAATTTAAACATCAATTAAATATAAATCACACAATTAGGCATTTAAATGCTAAAAAATGTAAAAGATGAATTATTTCCCTTTTTTTTTTTTTATGATTTTCGTTTTCGTAAGATAAAATTAATTACTCCTAATTTCAAACTAGATGAGAAATGTAAACACGACATATTTTTGTGTTATTATTTTTTTTATTAATTTAAACACATACAATTACGTATATACAAATGCAAACAAATACCAAAAATAACACAAAAATTCACAAAAATTCACACCATAAAATAGACAATTTTTTGTTTTGATTTTGTGGGAGTAATTCATGTTAGGCAAAAATTACGTGCTCACAGCTGCCCCTCTTTGCGTGTAAACTCGAAGAGTTTTCGTGCAAAGATAACTGAGCAAATACGAGCGATTTTTGCCCATTTGAATACTTCGTGTGAAGCATTTTGAAAAAGTTTGACCGAGCCTTTGCTTCGGAGGCCTCCTACATATCCTGGGCTAAACAGGAATCAGGTCAATGTAGTTCGGGAAGTTTTGGTAGCTGGGACTACCGTGGACTGACACTTTGCTATTACTGTTGCTATCGTTGCTGCATGTTGCTGCTTACTGCTTACTGATCTCCTTATTACACCAAAAGAAATTAAAGCTGAACTAGCTATGCTATCAAACTACGAGTTACAAGATTCCTATCTATGATTTTCTTGAAAACTTGATCTTGAATCTTTGCTGATTTGCTGTAGACCTCGATCTGAATCTTGATGCTCCGCAAGCTGTACGTGCTTGTTTATTTCTGTAACATTGAGTGAAACGGAGTCGGCGGAGCTTGTTACTTCAATCATCTTCTGAGCAATCCGTGCCTTTGTTTACTCCAACATTTGAACTCTTTTCTTTTGGTTCTTTTCTTCCTTTCTTCACTCTGGATTGATGTTCCATTTGTAGGTTATCTCGATCCTTGCGTCCCGAGGTCAAACCTATTTTGACAACAAAACAAACAAACGAACGAAATTTTTCTGCCCCAGTTTTGCTAGGAAAATTTCGTGAGTTAGTTGTGACACAGAAAGTGATTAAAAGACTTTTTGGTATTGGGTAAGAAAGTCATGGTTTCACAAAGGTTCAAACGGCTTTCCGGCCGGGATTTTGTAGAAGAGTTTCACGGCTTTCTGGCCGGAATTCAAACAATATCTAACGATTTTTGGCCGTCGGATCCTCGGTTTTTTGGCCGGGGTAAAAATAAATGGCTCCGCAGTTTTCTGACTGGGAGATCCTCGGTTTTCTGACCGGGGATAAAAGTTTCACGGCTTTCTGGCCGAATTCAAACAATATCTAACGGTTTTTTGGCCGTCAGATCCTCGGTTTTTGGCCGGGGTAAAAGTAAATAGCTCCGCAGTTTTCTGACTGGGAGATCCTCGGTTTCTGACCGGGATAAAAGTTTCACGGCTTTCTGGGCCGGAATTCAAACAATATCTAACGGTTTTTGGCCGTCGGATCCTCGGTTTTTTGTGGCCGGGGTAAAAGTAAATAGCTCTGCAGTTTTCTGACGGGAGATCCTCGGTTTTCGACCGGGATAAAAGTTTCACGGCTTTCGGCGAATTCAAACAATATCTAACGGTTTCGGCCGTCGGATCCTCGGTTTTGGTCGGGGTTAACAATAAATGGCTCCGCAGTTTCTTATCGGGAGATTCTCGGTTTTCGACCGGGAAGAAAGTTTCACGGCTTTCGTCGAATTCAAACAATATCTAACGGTTTTTGGCCGTCGGATCCTCGGTTTTTTGGCCGGGGTAAAAATAAATAGCTCCGCAGTTTTCTGACTGGGAGATCCTCGGTTTTCTGACCGGGATAAAAGTTTCACGGCTTTCGGCCGGAATTCAAACAATATCTAACGGTTTTGGCCGTCGGATCCTCGGTTTTTGGCGGGGGTTAAAGTAAATGGCTCGCGAGTTTTATGCGGGAGATTCTCGGTTTTCGACCAGGAAGAAAAATTTCACGGCTTTCGGCCGGAATTCAAACAATATCTAACGGTTTTGGCCGTCGGATCCTCGGTTTTTGGCCGGGGTTAAAGTAAATGGCTCGCATGTTTTCTGACGGGAGATCCTCGGTTTTCCGGGATAGAAGTTTCACGGCTTTCTGGCCGGGATTCAAACAATATCTAACGGTTTTGGCCGTCGGATCCTCGGTTTTTTGGCCGGGGTAAAAGTAAAAGGCTCTGCAGTTTTTTGACTGGGGAGATCCTCGGTTTTCTGACCAGGGATAAAAGTTTCACGGCTTTCTGGCCGGGATACAAACAATATCTAACGGTTTTTTGGCCGTCAGATCCTCGGTTTTTTGGCTGGGGTAAAGGTAAATGGCTCCGCATTCTTTTTTTTTGGCCTTTTTTTAGGCGTTCTTTTTAACAATCAACAAATGCATAAGATAAATCTTTTAAAAAAGAAACTTACCTTTTTATGTGTTTTCCTTGTTCCAAAGCCATTTCAAAGCTTGCGTATTTCAACTTCTTTGAGTTGTACCTTCTTCTTGCATAATTAAACAGACCTGCTTTCAACAAAGAACATTTTATCAGTTGAAAAAAAGTGGTTGACTTTGCGGCCTTGATTATCTTCATTGCTTGATCGTTTCCCCATTTCCATTGAGAAGTTTGCTACCAATTGTCTTTGGGGTGACTTCCTTTCAAACTGACCGGGTTCATTTCCGGAATTCCATGAGGATTTTCAGTGTGGGTTCTATCCTTCTGCCTTATTCTGTCTCTTCTAAGACCTTAGCCTTTGATTTCCGTTTCCTTTCTAAACTCTTTTTCTTTGGAAACAATCGATCATTACGATCCAATCGTGGGTTGTAACAATACACCACTGAGGTTGTTTTTCTTTTCTTCTTTACCAGGCGGAGTCCTGTAAAACCGGTCCTGTCACCTTCCTTTGTAATAGTTTCAGAATTAAAATTAAACCGAAAGGGATTCAAAGAAGAAGAATGAATCAAAGAATGGAAAAACGTATCAAAGATAGAGGAGTCCCTTTCGGGGGAGAAAAGAAGGACTTATCTGAGGTATATGCTGACTTTAACCAACATGACATGCTCCTCGGACTAGATGCTTGATCGTCACAAAGCTCCCATTTTCTTATGAACCAAAACGGGTCTATATTTCCGAGCTAAGGAGCCGTGCCAGGACCTCTCGTGGTGAAACAAACTTTTCGGTTGATAGCGCCCTTTTGCGGGTTTTCGCCAATCGACCTCTCTCATTTCTCTTCTCACCATCGCCAGATAGCACTCTTTGCGAGTTTTTACCAACGGGCTCTCTTATTTTGTATTTCTCTACTTCCATCGTCTTATGGTGCCCGAAGGTTTTTACCAATAAGACTCTCTCATTTTATTTCTTTTCATTCCAGGAACCTCGGATCGCAACAATGATGTTTTCACAACTTCCAATCGATCTTGAAGGACTTGTACTCGGTTCGGGTAACAAGAATTGTAAACAAAATTACAACTTTGGAATCATCTTGACGGATCTTAAACCGAATCAAAAATATCATCTGCCCCAGTTTCATTTTTGGGGAAATTGGGATTTTTGGTTTTGGTGTGACTGAACCTCAGGGAGAGGTTGCCTACGTATCCTTTCGGAATCAAGTCAGAACGTAGTTCAGGAACTTTGTTTTTTTTTTTTTTTTTTTTTTTTTTTTTTTTTTTTTGGTTTGGTTTGGATTCCAAAGAGGGTAGCCAAAGAAAGGTAACCAGCTCAAAGGGTTTACAAAAAGGGTTGGTAGTGTTTGGGTAGCGGGAATAAAAGCCTTCAATCATTTCGACTTGTGAGGACCTCATTGAAGCAAGTTTAGACATAATACCTTTTCACAACATCTGCATTCACAGCCGTTTCAGGATCTTTTCCTTCCATGTCTCCCAAGTATAATGCTCCTCTTGGCAGTATCTTCCTGATGATGTATGGTCCTTTCCAATTAGGAGCGAATTTTCCTTTCGCTTCCTCGTGATGTGGAAGAATGCGTCTTAAGACCAACTGACCTACTTCGAAATTTCTCGGTCGTACTTTCTTGTTGTAAGCACGAGCCATTCTTTGTTGGTACAGTTGTCCATGACAGACCGCAGCCATTCGCTTTTCATCGATCAAAGTTAATTGTTCCAAACGAGTCTTAACCCACTCGCTGTCTTCAATCTCTGCTTCAACAATTGTACGAAGTGAAGGAATTTCTACCTCTGCCGGTATCACAGCCTCAGTTCCATAGACTAGCAGGTATGGAGTTGCTCCCACCGATGTGCGTACTGTAGTACGGTATCCCAGTAAAGCAAATGGTAATTGTTCATGCCATTGTCTAGAACTTTGGATTGTTTTTCTCAAAATCTTCTTAATGTTTTTGTTCGTTGCTTCCACGGCACCGTTGGCTTTGGGCCGATAAGGGGTGGAGTTCCTATGCGTTATTTTGAATTGCTCGCATATTTCTTCCATCAAATGACTATTCAGGTTCGCAGCATTGTCCGTGATGATAGTTGCGGGTATACCAAAACGACAGATAAGATTTGAGTGTACAAAATCCACCACCGCTTTCTTAGTGACTGATTTGAGAGTGATGGCTTCAACCCATTTCGTGAAGTAATCGATAGCCACTAGTATGAATCGGTGTCCATTCGAGGCTTTCGGCTCAATCGGGCCGATGACATCCATTCCCCAAGCGACAAATGGCCACGGCGCTGACATAGGATGCAGCTCAGTTGGAGGTGCATGAATCAGATCTCCATGTACCTGACATTGATGGCATTTTCGGACAAAACCGAAACAATCTTTCTCCATGGTCATCCAATAATAACCTGCTCGAAGGATTTTCTTGGCTAAGACATAACCATTCATATGAGGCCCGCATACTCCTGCATGTACTTCGTGCATGATTCTTCCTGCTTCTTCGGCATCAACACACCTTAAAAGGTTAAGATCTGGGGTTCTTTTGTACATGACCTCACCGCTCAAAAAGAAACCACCTGCATGTCGCCTAATGGTCCTCTTTTGATCTCCAGTAGCATGTTCTGGGTATTCTTGCGTTTTCAGAAATCTCCTGATATCGTAATACCATGGCTTGACGCTCGGTCCTTCTTCGATTGCATTGCAATAACCGTGGCTCTCCCTGATTTGAATTTCCAAGGGATTGACATGGGCGTTGCCCGGATAAGGTAGCATTGAAGCTAAAGTGGCAAGTGCATCGGCTAGTTCATTGTGACATCGTGGGATATACCTGAACTCTATCGATGCAAATCGCTTGCCAAGAATGTTCACGTGCTGTCGGTAAGGGAGGAGTTTAACGTCTCGAGTTTCCTATTCACCTTGAGATTGTTTGATAATTAGATCTGAATCTCCCATGATCAACAAATCTTCGACGCCCTGATCAATTGCCATGTTCATGCCCATGATACAAGCTTCATACTCAGCCGTATTGTTCGTGCAGAAGAAACGGAGCCTAGCCGTGGCCGGGTAATGCTGACCAGCGGGAGAGATCAAGATTGCCCCAATCCCTACACCTTTAGCGTTTACCGCCCCATCGAAAAACATTTTCCAAGCATGACTGTCTTCCGAAACAACTTCTGTCGTATTTACCTCTTCATCAGGAAAGTAGGTATTCAATGGTTGATACTCTTCGTCGATCGGGTTCTCGGCCAAATGGTCTGCCAATGCTTGGGCCTTCATTGCCGTGCGAGTGACATAGACTATGTCAAACTCGGTGAGCAGGATTTGCCACTTTGCCAATCTTCCGGTGGGCATCGGTTTCTGGAAT
Source organism: Nicotiana noctiflora (assembly GCA_032618575.1). Taxonomy (NCBI): domain Eukaryota; kingdom Viridiplantae; phylum Streptophyta; class Magnoliopsida; order Solanales; family Solanaceae; genus Nicotiana; species Nicotiana noctiflora. The sequence goes on from JASVEL010008868.1 coordinate 29,635, forward strand.
ATATATTTCAAAGGATCCAACCGAGTAATGAGGTGAGTCGTATGGGCTTGGAGGTAGTGTCTCAATTTCTGAGCGACCCAAGTTAAAGCACAACACGTTCTTTCCAGCAAAGTGTACTTGACCTCATAACTAGTGAATTTCTTGCTCGGGTAGTAAATCGCATGCTCTTTCTTCTCTGCTGCATCACGTTGTCCGAGAACACAACCAAAAGAGTTTTCCAAGACTGTTAAATACAAGAAAAGAGGTCTCCCTGGCTCTGGCGGGACTAAGACTGGAGGGTTTGACAAATATTCTTTGATCTTGTCAAAAGCCTCTTGGCATTCGGTTGTCCATTTGATTGCAGCGTCTTTCTTCAACAACTTGAATATGGGTTCACATGTGGAAGTCAGCTGAGCGATGAACCTACTGATGTAGTTCAGTCGGCCTAGAAGACTCATTACGTCTTTCTTTGTTCTGGGAGGAGGTAAGTCCGGATGGATTTTATCTTTGTGGGATCTAATTCAATACCTCTTCTACTGACTATGAAACCCAAACGTTTACCTAACAGGACTCCAAAAGCGCATTTGGCCGGATTCAGTTTCAAATCGTACTTCCGCAACCTCTCAAAGAATTTCCTCAAGTCTCGCACATGATCGCCTTGAGTTTTGGATTTGATGATCACATCGTCTACGTACACCTCTATTTCCTGATGCATCATGTCGTGGAAAATGGCAGTCATAGCTCTCATGTATGTTGCTCCAGCATTTTTCAAACCGAATGGCATGACCCGATAGTAGTAAGTTCCCCAAGGTGTGGTGAAAGCAATCTTCTCGGCGTCCTCTTCATCCATTAACACTTGATGATATCTCGTATAACAATCCACAAACGACTGTATCTCATGTTTGGCACAATTATCAACAAGGATGTGGATGTTTGGTAAAGGAAAGTTATCTTTAGGACTTGCTTTATTCAAATCTCGGTAGTCAACACATACTCGAGTTTTTCCGTCCTTCTTTGGCACGGGCACAACATTAGCCAACCACGTGGTGTATTGTACCACTCGGATTACCCCCGTTTTCAACTGCTTAGTGATTTCTTCTTTGATTTTATCACTGATGTCAGTCTTGAACTTTCTTTGCTTCTGTTGCACTGGGCGACAGTCAGGGTAGATTGGTAATTTGTGCACCACTAGATCAGCTCCTAATCCTGGCATATCATCGTAAGACCAAGCAAACACGTCTTTAAATTCAAACAAGAGTTGGATTATTGCATCTCGTGTTTTCTCATCTGTGTGGATGCTTATCTTGGTCTCTCGGACCTCTTCATCGGTTCCCAAATTAACCGGTTCGGTGTCATTCAAGTTTGGCTTAGGTTTATTCTCGAAATGTTCCAATTCTCGATTTATTTCCCTAAAAGCCTCGTCTTCATCGTATTCCGGTTCTTGGTTCATTATTTCCAGATTAGGTGGCGTGTTCGGATTTGAGCATGAGTTCCGCAAGCATGTCATGTTATTTAAAGCCGCATTATTAGGATTGAAAAGGAAGAATAAATAACAAAATTAGAAAGAGTGCAAAAGTAAGGAAATATTTATTTTATTTTCTTGGAATTTTCTGAAAACAAACAAATTACATTGGGGAAACCAAAAATACAAGAAAACAAAGAAAAACATCCAAGCTACATCCTGAAGTAACTTGTGATGAAGGAAAAACGACAGGACAAATCTACCAGAACTCCCGCCTGATTGGGAAGGGTGTGGCTTTCCAATTTTGCAATTTAGCTTCAGGGCCCACATACAGCACCTCAGCGGTGCTTGTTCCTTCTCCCGATTGGACCATATTAACATCATAGAGCATTTGCCTCATGGCCCCGCATATGTCTTCAATTTCCTCCGCTGTAAAGACCTCGTCTTCTTCTTCTTCACTGTACCTTGGTCGGACAAAAGTTTGGTACAGATGCGGCAATGGTTGCGGCAGAACCCATCCTTTCTCCTTTCTCTTGTTGGCCTATCTTTCATCTTCAGGGGTTGGGCGAAAGCCCACTCCGAAAAACTTTTCAGCTACGGGTAAAGTTATCAGCTTCGGCACTCCTTGTAGGGACTTTCCCAAACCTTTTCCTGGCCGGAAGCCATGTTTAATCATTTCTTTCGCCACCATGATGGAGGCATTAGACAAAAAAGGTTGGGGGAGAGGGTTCCCTTCTTCGTGTTGATCTGCCAACACAATCTCGAAAGCTTGATAGACAATGTTTTCGCTTCCCGCTTCCGCTTCCAAGCAAGGGATGGATGGATCTCGATAAATTGATTGCTCGTCTTCCCCGTGGACCACGATCTCTTGTCCCTTGTGCTCAAATTTCAACATCTGATGGAGGGTAGAGGGCACAGCTCCGGCCGCATGAATCCATGGTCTCCCTAGAAGAAAATTGTAAGAAGTGTCCATATCCAAGACTTGGAATGTCACTTCGAAGTCCACCGGGCCGATGGTCATAATTACATCAATCTCTCCAACAGTATCTCTTTTCACACCGTCAAAAGCTCGCACACATATATTGTTAGGCCGAATCCTTTCGGCTCCGATTCCTATGCGGCCTAAAGTGGAAAGCGGGCATATGTCCACCCCCGAACCCCCATCAACCATGACCCTCTTCATATAGTAGCCTTCGCTTTTGACAGTCAAATGCAAAGCTTTGTTGTGGGCGGCACCCTCCAAAGGCAAATCAGCTTTACTGAAGGAAATCTGATTGATCGCGAAGAATCTTTCCGTCATTCTTTCAAGTTGTTCGGATGAAGTCTCAATAGGCACGTATGCCTCATTCAAAGCTTTTAGCAAAACCTTTTGATGTTCAGTAGACTTCATTAGAAGGGACAACATCGACACTTGCTCTGGGCATTTACGCAGTTGGTCTATCACCTCATAATCAGGCATTTGCATCTTTTGAAAAAAGACCTCTGCCTCTTCAGCACTTAGAGGTTTCTTTGACGGGAAACGCCTTTGTGTGGCGTTATTTACCTCCTGTGTGTTTAAGTACTTATGTCCTAAGACACTCTCAGATGAATTTCCCACGATCTCTTTCCCTTTGCGCGTAACAAGTGTTCGTTGGTAGCTCCAGGGTACTGCGGATGGATCTGTCATTGGTTTTTGTTGCACGCGTGCAATAACCACAGGTTCATCTGGTTTTCGGGCCACATAAGTTCCCTTTGGTGCATACATTGATGTTTCTCTCTTTAAATGGAACTTCTTGGGGGCACCTATGGACAATGGTTTTTCCACTCTACCTCGTGGGAGGTAAAGGACTCCGCCCTTCCGAGACGATGCTTTCAATTCAATCGTCTTTTCGGATTTGGTTTCAAGAGCTTCAACCTTTTTCCCCATTTTCTCTTGTTTCGGGGTAGCCTCAGGACGCTTCTCTATGTTGGCGATGGCGATTATCGCTTTCAAAGCTGGGTCAAATTCTTTGTCGTCACAAATCATCCCAATCATCGGTCCGTTGTTGTGGGCTGGTAATGGGTTGTTTGTCACATTTGGGATGTCTTCATCTGCGAAGACTATCCTCCCTTGATTGATTAGATCTTGCACCGCCTTCTTCAAAGTCCAACAATTGTCGGTGCTATGTCCCTCAACACCTGAATGATAGGCACGGTATATTCCTCGTTGGTAGGCAGGAGAGTCCGGATTCTGCCTGTTCTGCGGAACGTGCTGCAATAGGTTTTCTTGCCCGAGTTTTGGGAAAAGAGTGGAATACGGCTCCCCAATCGGTGTAAAGCTCGTTTTGGGTTGCTCACGGTGGCGAGCGTTATTTGGCCGTGGATTATACTGGTTTGGGTAAGGAGGTTGGTTTCTCTGGAATGGAGGTGGATTTCTGTTGGCTGGTGGCGGTGGCCGTGCCAAAGGTTGAATGTTCATGACTGCGTAGGGTGGAGGCGGAGGAGCATAAGCCATGCCGTGATGTGGATAATAATGTTGGGGGGCCCTGTCGGAGAATACCTGCCTTGGGGTTTGATATCTCCTGTCTTCTACCGCTGCCATAGCAGATTCTTCTTTCTTCTTGCTTCGGGGCATCCCTCCAGACCCGCCTTGAATGGCTTGGGAAGTTGCCCGAATGGCCGCTTGGCTCAAAATTCGCCCTGTTTTCAAGCCATTTTCTACCATTTCCCCGATCTTGATAGCTTCGGCGAAAGGTTTTCCCATCGCCGACATCATATTTTGAAAGTAATCGGGCTCTTGAGCTTGGAGAAAAGTCGTGACCATTTCAATTTCGTCCATGGGGGTTTCACCCTGGACGCTTGCTCTCGCCACTTGATGGCATATTCTCTGAAGCTTTCTGAGGGCTTCTTTTTTAAGTTCGATAGAGAATTTCTGTCCGGCGCAATATCGATGTTGTATTGGAATTGTTTTACAAAATCTCTGGCCAGATCATCCCAGATGTGCCATCGAGATATGTCTTGATCCATATACCATTCGGATGCTATTCCGACCAAACTTTCTCCAAAGTACGCCATCAACAATTCTTCCCTGCCGCCGGCACCCCTCAATTGATTGCAGTATTTCTTCAAATGAGCGATGGGGTCGCCATGTCCGTCGTACTTTTCGAACTTTGGTGTCTTAAAACCTGATGGCAAATGGACGTGCGGGAACATGCACAGATCGGCGTAAGATACACTCTTCTGTCCACTCATACCTTGCATGTTCTTAAAGCTTTGTTCCAAACTCCTCATTCTTTTTGCCATCTCATCCTGCTCGGGGGTCTTTGGATTTTGGCTCGGTAGAAACTCATATCGAGGTGGCTGAGAATATGTATTGGCTGCAACCTGGGTATGGTCCCGTGTAAGCGGTGGTGCTGGGAATGTAAAGGATGAGGAGTCGAAGAAAGGAGCGTGTGTGGTGGGGTGCGTTGTGATTGGAACTGGCAATTCAACGGACGTTCTTGCGGATGTATCATGTGGTGCTACCCGAGGATGGGATGTGGAGGGTGATTCGGAGAGGTTTGTAGCATTGGAATACCCGAACAGAGTAGGCGGGTAATTGATGGGGGTATTTGTAATACCGCTTGACCTGAGAAGAATTTCAGGGAACCCGGGGACCGGACTCGGGGGCTCTTTCCCGTTGTTCCAATCGTCCAACATCTCGAGCATGCGGCAACGCAACATTCTATTCTCTTCCAAAGCTGCCGACTCAGTAGCCGGGATGGTTGCCAATGAGCTTTCCTCTGAAACGGGGATGGTTGCTAAAGGCATTTCTGAAGACATGTCGGCACTCTTTTTTGATCTAGTGAAATAGGAATGAGTACTCTCAGGCTGCCGAACTTTTCCTTTGGACCTTGTGAAGTACGAATGTGGTGCCGGATTACCGCAAAGTCAACCACTTTTACTAAAACCTGGATTTCAGCAAACAAACGGTTAGTCTGAAACAACATAACAGATAAGTAATCTCACGTTGGGTGTGATGCACTTATACAGGTGATAATGTTGCTACATGTATTCGTTTGCGATGCGTCATTCCGGTTTGTATTTTCTTTCGCTTTCATCTTTCATCGATCTTCTTTTCTCTTAACTTCTTCCCCCCCCCTTTTTTCATTTTTATTTTTATTTATTTATTTTTTAGTGATGGTCGAATCTTATGTGGATTGCCTACGTATCATGTCCCCGCATGAATCAGACCGGGCGTAGTTCGGAAACAATAGACATAAGATGAAGTGTTCATGAATTTTATTTCAACAAACTTAAAACTTGAAGCACTTGCAAAATACAGCAATGGAGAAAAACTTGTAAAAGGACAAACAGACTCTAAAACAAAAGACTCTTCTAAGCATGTTCCAATGCCTCGAATCTTTGCACCCGGGGGTGTTGTTTGGCCTTGCTGCGGTTCTTGGTGTAAGATCTTTCTGTATACTCCCCAATTCCGCCATGACTTGGTGGACACATTCCATGATTGATGAGAAGAGGGTAGGCCGGGGTACTTGTTCGCAGGTCAAGCACCTCATAGTAATGTAGTGCCCGATCTCATTGATCCTGGTTCTGATTATGTCCTTTTCTCTGAGCAGTTGCCCTATGTGCCTGTTCTTTGCCCCTAATACTTGAGAGTTGCCGGAGACATGGTCCAAGAGCCTATCTATTTGTCTTTCCATCCGTGCCATCAAGTTGTGACAACGGTCTCTACCTGCTTTAGCATCCTGGACTTGCCTGAGAGTTCGCTCTTTAAGTGTGGCATTTGCTTTTCTCAAATCAACGATGATCGCATCATAGTCTTTCTCTACTTGTTGTAGACGAAGTGCTTCTTGGTGGGCCGCTCTCTTCCATTTTGTTCGGATTGCAACCAAAGCCGCTTTTGCCTTCTCCAAGTCTTCTTGGTGTTCAAAGGCTTTCCTTTCCAAATCGTTTATCGGCATCTGATCACTCCGACTCCTCCTTGACCTTTCTGCGGCCAATTGCATCTCTTGAATTTGAGTTTGGAGTGCTTCTCTTTCCTGCTCCCAATCGGCCCTTTCCCGATCGAAGTCAGCCTGTTGTATGTCCATGGCCGCTTCCAGGATTCCTTTGTCTTCTTTTAAAGTGTTGATGCAAGATTGGAAATTTTGTGTTGTCTCATGCTCAACCTCCCTAACTCTGGCTTCTATTTCTCTCTCCCAATCGACGGCATACTTCACTGACCTTTCTGACCTTTGCTCTGGTATTGGTTGGTTGTGGAACCATTCAAGATAAGCGAGACTCATTTCTCCCCGTTCCCGATCGGCAACCATTTCGTTGATGTCGGAGAGTCGACTACCGAACCACACCTTCTGTGCATAAGTCTCCCTCGGGGTCTCTTCTGTCACAAATTCCCATACAAATGATCGCATATCCTCAATTGGGGCCCTTTTCTATTCTCTTCCCAGCTGCCGCATGACACGTAGCGGGGCATATGGTTGGAAACCCCTGAAACCCATTAATATGTAGAATGGGCGGTATGTCGACATATGCGTGATTTTGGCGGAAGGGAACCAATAATAATTCCAGGTAAGTTGATCGGCTCTCAAAGAGTTGAGGAGTTCTTGCCAAGTCCTCAAGTCTTCTGGAAGGTTACAACGGGCGGCTCTGTTTGTATGACAGCGAATATAATTCAGCCAATCTGCTTTGAAGTTTATCACAATTGGGTGATGGTAGAGATGCTCTATAAACCACATTTGTAATAAAATATTGCAACCCTCAAAATAGTCTTGTCCTTCTTGGCACCGAGTTAAGGCCCGGAAGATGTCTCCTAGTATCATCGGAAGAACAATGTGTTCCTCGTTACTCTGTAGATATGAGACCACCGCAGCTAAACGGATTCTGATACGTCCACCACGTTCGGGAAAAACCATGGTTCCCAAAAAAGCGATCATGAAAGCATAGATTCTTAAATCTCCCCAGGCGTCATAATTTAGCTGGTTAACAAATTCGACGTTTGAGAATTTCCCAAACCCTTCCTTATCACCAAATCTGTCGTAGAGATAATCTAGTGGTACCCAACCGTTCTCTAGACAACCGAGGGGAACCCGCCGGAGACATAGCTTTTCAAGAAGTTATTCACACCCATCTGCCTAGGAGCTGCAGGTCTCATCTTGTGCAAATCTCTTCCGAGCCCTGTGAGTCCGCCCAATTCTTCCAAAGTGGGTGTCATTTCACAATCCCGGAATTTGAACACATTGCTTGTTGAGTCCCAAAAACTCACTAAAGCTTCTGATCACATTTTTATCCGGTTTTATCATCATGATGTCCGGAAGAAATTTGAGGTGCTTGTGAACTTGATTTCTTTCCCAAGCTGAAAAACTAGTCCACCATTTACGGAGCCGATATGGGGTTTTGTCCTGGACCATGAACATAGGTGGCATTTCGTCTCTCACCCTTTTCTGGCCGATTCGTTGCGAGGAAGTCATGCTGATCCTAGAAAAGATAAAAATGGATTTAAGATTTTTTTTTTCAAGAATTTTTTTTTATTATATAAAAAAACGAATATTGTTAATACGGCCTTTCAGCACTTGAAGAAGATTTGAAGGCTGTATAACAGGATACCGGTGTGATGTCTATATTCCGTTTTGCGAAATTAGTCCTCCGGCGCCCCTTTTGAGGCGTTTGGCTATTTTTGCAAAATTTCCTAACTCTCGACTAAGAACAAAAATCCTAATTCTAATATTTTATTATTGTTTTTCTTAAAAAAAAATCAGTATTAGTTGAGCCCGATATGGGTTGCCTACGTATCTCATGTTTGGTGAGAATCAAACTTGCGTAGTTCGAAAATAAAGTACTAAATCATTTTAAGAAAAGAAAACAAACTATTTTTAAACAGCATTTCTAAAACAAATTATTTTCAAAGGAACTAGAAAAATTTATTTGGAAATTTATTTTCAAAGAAACCAAACTATTTTTGCAAAATTAAAAAAAAATTTTTTTTTTTGCATTTTTCAGAATTTAATTTCAAAGAACTAACTATTTTCATAAAATTAAGAAAATTTAATTTTTTTTTTATTTATTTTTTTTTTTGCATTTTTTTCAGAATTTATTTTCAAAGAACTAACTATTTTCATAAAATTATTTTAACTATATACCCTGACGTTTTCCACTTCTTCCTCTTTTTAACAAACCGGTCGGCATGTAAGATCGAAACAAATAAATGCACACAAAAAGATGCAACAAGTTGGTCTTTTTTGTTTCAGGTACACCTGTCCTAGACAGGCCCAACCCCTGTGTTGAGCCTCCTAAGTCAAATATGCACATGATGCAAATAAACGTTCCTATCGGGGATCCGGCATAAGGTCTTGTTATTCTAAGTCATCATCCTGTTGGAAAAGTGTCTAGACTGGCTTTAACTCGAGCGGACAACTCGAACCGAAGAGTGTCAGTGCATCGGTAGCATGGCTTTCCGGCTTAATTGACAAAACTCTTCGCCCAAACATGTGTGACTACAAAATCCTTCACCGGGTGCCAAGCACCACATCTATCTTGAGAAAAACGGGCTATGTCCAGCAAATGCCCGGTATTGTATTTCAGAAGACTCCGAAAAGAGAAAAAAAATGGGTATCGCCACAATTTATATACAGTTCACGAAATATCAAAGCGGTAAAGCAACATTTAGCATATAAAATATAAACATGTAATAAAATCGGATAATAAATAAGCCAAATACAACAATTATTCAAAGCTCGAATTCTTAAACCCTGAACCAGTAGTTCTGGGTTTGTTTCCCCAGCAGAGTCGCCAGAGCTGTCACACCTCCTTTTGGCGCGCCCGCTACCGGGGGGTAGGAGCGCAAGGGAGTTTTTCCAATTTAAGTGACAATATTCAAAATGAGATTATTTATTTAATTCGGAGTCGCCACTTGGAATAAATTATGGTGTTCCAAGTCACCGATTTATTTAAATCCCAAATCGAGGAAATTTACGACTTTCCAAATGAAGTCTGCGAACCAGAAATTCTAAGTAAGGAATTCTGTTGACCCGAGGGAAGGTGTCAGGCACCCCCGGATCCCGTGGTTCTAGCACGGCCGCTTCAATTATTCTAAATGGCTAAAATTATCTGATTTTTAAAATGTTTATAAATTATATGCTCTAATTAAACTTCAAACCGCTCTTTTAATTTGAAACCGGACCCAAAGAAAAAAAAAAACTAATTACAAACGGACTTGAATTTTTGACAAATAAAAATAAAAAGGTATCCGAATTACTTACTTTGAAACTATGCTGATTAAAGAAAACATTGTAAAAAAAAACTAAACTAAAAAAATTCAATTTATTTAACATGATATCTCTTAAAATTATTGTTAGTTAAAGAATCATACCAAATGATGTGTTATTTCTTAGCTTTTAACTTATGGCCGGGGATTGAATGAAAAGATGTGGATTAGTAGAAAATTGACCAAAATATACAAAAAAAAAAAATAGAATTAATTCGTCTTGGTTAATTATTTAGCCATGAGGTTGTCTACTTTGGATTTCGCTATCCTCAATATGACATTAATTGACAAAATCGAAATTATATGATTAAAGTGACTAACATTGTTATCTAAAAGCATTGTCTAACTTATCCTTACTTGCTTGATTATGAATAGACTTCAAAAGAAAAAAGAAAAATTCAAGGTAAAAGAAAAATTTGAAATGATTCCAAACATCTTATATTAATAGCTAAACTTTAAACCGAACCAACATCTTGAACATGCTTGAACCATTTGACTTTAAAAAAAAACAATTACCTACAAAATATCAAAGGAATTCCAATCCGTATTGGCTAGTTTTGACTTACACGGGTCCTGAACATTTACTAACAAGAATAGACAACTAATCAAACACAAATGAAAAATTAAAGTCTATTCTAATCAATAGTCCCAAAATAAACCAAGTTTACAATGACGAACAATACAAGCCCGGCGGATTTTTTGTCTCAATTCGTACATGCCGAAGCAAGAGCTAAGTAGACATACAAGACTATGTGCATTTTTAATCCTTTAAACAAATAGTTACATAATATCTATTTGTTTTGCTAATAGTCTTTAGTTTGATAGATAGCCAGATAGGATCATTTATATAATCGCTAAAAAAAAAAATCAAAGAGTAGCTCTTCATTTCATTTCTGGTATAATAGTGCACAAATCCAAAAGACGTGTACCTGGATTTCAAAATCGAGCAAGAAAGGAGTCAGCAACAGTAGGCGACGACAAACAAACAACCGAACTAAACAGCAACAGTAGTGGCAATTCTCGGCCAGAAATCCAGAAGAACAACAACCAAAAACACCAAATCCCAGGGATGTTTTGACGAACCAAAACAAAGAAACCAGAAACAACCAAAAAGAAACAACAGAACAAGTTTGGCGAAGAAAACTAGATGTGTTTTCAAACTGAAACAAACAAAACAGGTTTTGTTTTCAACTAAAGACTGCTGGATGTGTTGAAATCAGTGGAAAATTTAGTTTCCAAATGTGTCTAGAGTATCTTTTCTGTGTGTGTGAATGTTCTGCCAGTGAGCCTGTATGTGTGAATTCCAGAGAGTATTCACTGTCCTCACTGTTGAGAGATTTGATTACGACCGTTCGAGATTCGCGTTAGCATACTCGATATCGCACAGATCAATTGCAAGGGGATCTAGATTGAATAAAAAAGATCGATTCATGCTTGATACGATAGAGATCAATCGTTTACTTCAACTAAAATCGATGAAGTACTGAAACTACTTCAACTTCAATGGATGATGAGTTCTCTTTTATAACCTACAGATCCCAACCAACAGCCCTTCCTTTTTCAGTTTCAGATCTGTCCAGGCCCTATTATTCCCCTTTTTCAAACCTTTTTTCATTTTTAGATAACATCCCATGTGCTCTCTTCCTTTTACAACCTGATCAAACACTCAACAAAGTTAAAAATACTCATTATTATCCTCACATTCTCCGATTATTCCACCCTGATTTGTCTAAAGGTGGGATTTATAATTAATCAAATCCTAAAGGTGCAATAGAGATGGAAAACACTGCTGTCCAGCAGGTTTTAAACAACCAGTTCATGTGCAATGCACTCTTTGAATCAGCTTTTGGCTTTCAAACTCTAGACTAAGACAGCTATATCCAAATTAGTAGCTAACTTATCAAAAGAATCAAACAAACAAGGCAGAACAGTTCAATTCAAACAACAGTGAACCACTGCCCGGGGTTTCAAACAACCAATTCGCGAATTTAAACGACGACATTCGTTAAATCGATCACAACATGTATGATTGACATTCAAACAAACGCAAACACAGTGAATCAGGGAATCTCGGCCAATGCCGGATTTGTGCTCTAATGTTCTAACAAACGAACCTACGAACCTAATCGACGACATTCGTATAGTCGATTACAACAAACACAATCAATAACACACAATCGACGAACAAGTTTTCATTTTTCAACACTTAAGCCGAGAGAGAGAAAAAAAAATGAAAGAAGCAAGAATGTTATTCGACTTCAATAATCGACTCGAATACACACACTTATCAACAAACAACAATCAATCAATTACGATAATCAATCTCAAAAAAATAGTGAATCAAGCAAATTCTCGGCTAGAACAGTCCAAAATGAAGAATTGGCTATTCGACGAAGTATCGAATCGAGTTCTTATTTTATAGCGACATCATTCATAGCAATCAATCAGAAACAACAAATCGACCAAATAAAACGGTCCCAAGAGATGAAGAAAAACAGAGAATTGATGAAATCACAACAAAATCAATAACAAACGAAAAACCACTAAAGCGAACGAGTATAATTAAACAAAAATAGAGAACGAAAAAAAAAGAAATACCTTGAAACAAAAGAAATGGAGACTCGGCCGACTTGGGTCTCGTTCATTCGAGGTCGAAAGGACCTTAATTGAAATGTTTTCAAATGAAAACAATCCAATTAAGGTCTATTAGACCTCAATTCCCCTTTGAATTTAAACGAAAAATCCCTAATTCAAATCTAGGGTTCTTGAACTTTGGTTTTGGGGCTTGACGACTTCCGGCCAGATTCGAATCAAACTAACGGGGGTTTGATGATTAGGGAGGTCAGGGGAGTGTTCGGGGTGAGTTCGGACTCGATTGGGGTTGGTTTCAATTTTGTTCAAACCTTCAAAAGAAGATTCGAGACCATGTAAGTTGATTCGAAACAAATGGTTAGTATATTAGGCTTGAGGGTGGCTAGGTGGTTTCAAAGGTATTAGTTTGGGTGGTCGGCGATGCCGTGCCGCCGGGTTTTGGGCGTGGGGGTAGGCCGGCGGCGGCTAGGGTTCTTGGGGCGTTTGAGTCGTCTCTTAGAGACGATGGGGGGGGAATGAGGGAGTTTAGAGGGGTTTGGGTGTTTTGGGGTTAAAAATGAATGAATTAATCCGAACCGTTGGATCAAATGAATCCAACGGTTGAGATCGCACGGGTAAAATGAACCGGGCCATTTTTGGGGATAGGGTAACGGGTAAGGGGGTGTTGGACTGGGCTAAACCGTGTTTGGGCCTGGATTTGGCTAAACCTTTGGGCCTGATCCGATTTCCTCTTCTTTGATTCCTTTTTTTTTCTTTTGTTTTTTCCTAATTCATTTAATTTTCTTAATTTATTAAATATTCTAATTATACTACAAAATTAATTAAATTATAAGAAATACTAATTAAGTTATATTAACAATTAACACAATCAATTTAAACATCAATTAAATATAAATCACACAATTAGGCATTTAAATGCTAAAAAATGTAAAAGATGAATTATTTCCCTTTTTTTTTTATGATTTTCGTTTTCGTAAGATAAAATTAATTACTCCTAATTTCAAACTAGATGAGAAATGTAAACACGACATATTTTTGTGTTATTATTTTTTTTATTAATTTAAACACATACAATTACGTATATACAAATGCAAACAAATACCAAAAATAACACAAAAATTCACAAAAATTCACACCATAAAATAGACAATTTTTTGTTTTGATTTTGTGGGAGTAATTCATGTTAGGCAAAAATTACGTGCTCACAATTAGTTTCACCTATACATGATTTACTTGGTATTTATTACCCTTTTTGGTTATTCTTGTTGCCTAATTGATTTTTACTTGTGTAACTGTGGGCATTTACCCCTTTATAGTCATACTGTCCATTCTTAACTGCTTTTCCTTATTTGGTAAGCATCATATCTATCTATCATGTAAATAATTGGCCTTAATTGGAAAGAAGTTAGATATCCTATGTTTAGTCGATATTTTTCCTTAACTGTAATTATTTGATTCATGTTAGCTTCCTTGTTGTTGAACTAAGTATTTTGGAGTCATTGTTTCGTATTATTTCTTCCTTGTTAACTTGTTTGTATTGCGCTTAGTATTTCCCTATTTCGGTTATACATGCTATATCAAAAATTTATTCTCCTTTTTGAATCAATAATTAATAATTATAATATTTGTATATCATAGTGTATAACATAATAAGAATGTGTATCAAAAATATTATTAAACTTTTATTTTCCTTTTTTGTATAACACATTCCTGATTGAAAATTCAAGTTCAAAATGACCCCGCATGTGTATCCCATATTGTAATCCCTGTATATCTCTATGTATATCATTAATATTTTATGTATATTATGTTTATCTGTGTATATCCATAAAATTTGTGTTATATATGCGATATACACGGGAATCTATAAGCAAAATTGTGTTGTATACTGATATACAAAGTGATATATACAGACGTCCTTAAAAATTTGTGTGTGATATACAATGATTTACACGATATACAATATGATATACACATGTCGCAGTTGTATTTTTAGGTATGATTTTCTGCCCGAAACCAGTCTAAATCACTTTTAATATTGCTCAAATGTTGTGTATAGCCTCTTTTAGTATTTTCAACCAATTTCAATCACACCAATTCATTCAATCCAACCAAAAAAAGGAAGAGAAAAGAAAAATAAAGTTGAAATATATTTTTCTCTCTTAGTTTTTGCTAACTTTGCTCAAATTTTGTATAAATCCTCATTTAGGTCTTTTTAACTATTTTCAATCACACCCACTCATTCAATCCAACCAAAAAAATAAAGAGAGAAGAAAAACAAAATTAAAATATATTTTTTCTCTCTTAGTTTTTGCTTATGATTTTCTAATGTGAGATCAACCTTACTTTTTCATCCCACTAATTTTTTTTTTTGTGTGCATAATTTGCAAGAATTTTTGCTAAACTATGAAAGCAAAAAAGAAGAGACAGAAGAAGAAATACAAGGAGAGAAAGGAGGAGGAAGCCAAAATAAATGTGTAATTTTTTTTTTGAACGAGATTAGGTTTTATTAGGATTTGGCTATGTAATGCCAATATCTTTGCCAAACCTAATATAAGGCTAAAAATTTACTAATCCCTATTATGGGTTGTTAGGATGCCAATTTCCCCGTTTAAAAAATGAAGAATTAGCTCAAATAGCCGCTCACTCAATCATAAACTAAAAGTAGCTGGTGGAGGTATAATATATGTATAATTTATGTGTTATACATGCACAATTATTGTATTCTCGATATATAATCTATATATATGGAACAATAAATATGACCGACTATTTGTGTAAAGATCCATCAAAAAATAATAAAAAATTAACAAACCTTTTAAAGTTTAGCCATCTTAGAATCAACTTCAGATTGTCGGATCTGAAATGAGCCTCTATGAAAGTCTAACTTTGGAGCTACAGTCTAAAGTTTGAATGTGGTTCAAATTCAGACTAAAGGTCCAAATTAGAATTTTGATTTGGGGTTCAATACTAGAACAAATAATTTTGTGTAACACCGGTTTAGACAAGAACATTGCCTTGGAATTAAAGCAAGAAATGCTCTCTTGCTTTTGAATGTTACGCAGTTCGATGAAAGACTTTTGAAAATTGTATTTGTATGGGGTCGAATCGGATGTA
Organism: Nicotiana noctiflora; assembly: GCA_032618575.1. NCBI lineage: Eukaryota > Viridiplantae > Streptophyta > Magnoliopsida > Solanales > Solanaceae > Nicotiana > Nicotiana noctiflora. Next base: position 45,003 of record JASVEL010008868.1, read on the forward strand.
ACGCGGGTCGAGCGCGTATCCTTATACGGCCGTAGACGTCAAACGATATCCTCTCTCACGTCCATACGACGAAAGGGGTACGCCCCCGACCATAGAGGCGTATTGGTAGACTCGTCCATACAGACGCCCCGACTTCCCTTTCCCAATGCCGTTATTGTAATAGTAGTAGCTATGAAATGATGTAATGTGTTGGCGAGGGGACCTTCCTTCTATATAAGGAAGGGTCTCCCTCATTTGTAAAGCAGGTGTTATTATTCAATAATAATATAATTTCTCTCTATCTATCATTCTCTCTCTACTTTATCTCTCTATTGCTAACTAGCTTTAATACTTCATCAAGATCTCTGACAATTTTACAAGAACAACCTACATACGAATCTTAAGATCTATCTTTGGATATATTACTATTGATTCCGATTTACCATCTCATATATTCTTTGATTGTCTTTAGCTCAAAAAGTAGCCGATAACTTTTGAGTCAAACAATTTGGAGACGTCTGTGTGGATTTTGAGAATCAAACTCGTAGTATACACCCACAAGATCCGATCATCAGAAAGAACCCAGAAATGGCCGAAAACAACACCCGATCCAAAGTTATGATAGAAGTTACTACCAATCTCTTGAGTTCCATGAACGAGGCCGTTGGTAGTGTTGCCATCAACGCCACCCCTGATATCACACCTGAGGCGGAGGTCTCACCTTCCCCCTTCAGGAATCTTGCAACCCTGCAGGAAAAAGACATCTCCACTTCAAGAGAAGCACCCCCAGCGGTCAGGAAACTACTGGAGGAATGGTTAACCAGCACCCTGAGCGGCTTAGTGGAAAAGCCACCACGAGGTTATGAAAATGCAGCACCAACAACAAGCAACACCACCGCGACAGACGAGCAGGAAGGAACGCGAACCAATAGACAACCTGTCGAAATGCAAACACACGACGACATGCTGGCCTCCATTCTAAGAAAGATGGAAGAAATGGAAAGCGAAAATCAGGCCCTCCGTGACCAAATGAAGGAACTCCAAGATAGAATTGACAAGATCCCTGGAACACCTAAACTGCTACTCCGAAGAAGCCGCACCCTACACAACCCCGAAGACCTTCAAGATGCCTCCCTACCTGAGGGTGTACGACAGAACCATCGATCCTTAGGATCATCTCATCCCGAAACATTGACCGGGGGAGCCTTGACTAGGTATTCTCAACTACCTGCCAAAGCAATATCAACCTTCGAAGAGATGCCAGATAAGTTTGTCACAGCATATGCCGGTGCTAAAAAGGCAGAAGCAAGGGTAAACGATATCTTCGCCGTCAGACAAACCACGAGCGTAGGCCTCAGGGACTTTCTCACAAGGTTCAACAAGGTAAAAATGAGGCTACCGAACGTGTCAGAGGGCATGGCGGTAGCAGCCTTCCAGAACGGACTCGGCAGGGACGGCTCCAGAGCAACCAAAAAACTGTTAAGCCGGCTCATGAAGTATCCCCCTACATCTTGGGACGAGATCCATAATGCCTACTGTGCCGAGGCACGGGCAGACGAGGAGGATCTCAACGAACTGACCCGACGGCTGACAACCATACATCCAGACACAAGGAGAGATCGACGACACGAGAGACACCGGGAACTCCCCCTCGCCCCAGTAAATAGCGACACCAGCCTTATATGAGGTCCCCCATTCCGCCCCCTCACTATGCGGACGCTCTGCAATGCCATATCACCCCACTCAAAAATGAACGAGGTACTCCCCCTTTACTTTCTTCACATAACTTCTGTGTCTCTCCTTCAGAAATCGTGTACACACTAGAGAAGCTTAGCACCAAGGTGAAATGGCCTCAGAAAATGAAATCAGACACTGCAACAAGAAAGTCAAATGTCCTGTGTGAATTTCACCAAGAACGGGGCACAGGACCGAAGATTGCATCGGCCTATGACAAGAAGTCGTCAGGATGCTAAACCAAGGGTACCTGAAGGAGTTGCTTAGCGACAAGGGGAAAGCTAATTTTGCATGCGGATGAGAACATTCCCGTGGGCCTCCGAAACCACCCTCTCCAATGCGCACGGTGAATATGATCCTCGGAGAAGGGAATGGCATTGACATCAATCATGTCAAATTCTCCAACACACACAGACTAAAAAGGACCATCTCCCACGAACGGTATGATGACCTCGAAGGAAGTATCACATTCGATAAGTCTGACGCCGATGGTTTGTGTTTCCCTTATTATGATGCTTTAGTCATTACTTTACGTATCGTCGATACGGATATCAAGAGAGTCATGATCGATGACGGAAGCGGCGCCTGCATCATTCATCCGAGAGTCCTCTCACAGATGGGACTCGAAGATAGGATAACCCCCCGCTACATAACTCTAACAGGTTTTAACAATGTAGTGGAGCGCACATCGGGAGAAGTGACCCTTCCTGTCATCGCGGGGGGAGTCACCCTAGAAACCACCTTCCATGTGATGAACTAGGAGACATCCTATAACGTCATTATCAGGTGCCCATGGATACGTGCCATGCGAGCGGTCCCCTCGAGTTTGTATCAAGTGGTCAAGTTCCCTACTCCATGGGGAATATTTAGCATCAAGGGAGAACCACGCACAGTGCAAGAATGCTATAAAATAACACAAGAGTGTGCCCACACCTAGCAATTGAGCGGGACGAGCGTAGAAGCATAGCAATCAGCCATGTCGGGGACTAAAGCGGACCCGATGGCAGACGCCATCAGATACCTATATGTTGTGGAAGCCTGTAAAGCTATGGTCGAGGATCTCGACCCAGTTCAACTAGATCGCAACGACCCCAAAAAGAAGGCGTACATCGGCCACGGGCTCGTCGACCCGGGTAAGTATCATGAATTTTTGACTAACCATGCAGACACGTTTACTTTTTCCCATTTAGACAAGCCAGGGATCTCACTAGATGTCGCCACCCACCGGCTCAACGTGGACTCACTAAATCTGCCGGTAAGGCAAATCAGGAGAAAGTTCAACGCCGCAATCAATGAGGCAGTCCGCGAAGAAATAGACAAGCTGCTAGCCAACGACTCCGTCAGGGAGTCAAAATACCCACAACGGGTCACCAACGTAGTGATGGTCAAAAAGAAGAAGGGGAAATGGAGGATGTGCGTGGACTTCACCGACCTGAACAAAGCCTGTCCTAAGGATTCCTTCCCCCTCCCTCACATCAATCAACTGATCGACGCTACTGCCGAACATGAATTACTAAGTTTCTTGGACCCATACTCTGGCTATAACCAAATCCTGATGGCCGAGGAAGATCAGGATAAAACCACGTTCATCACACACTAGGGTACCTACTGTTACAAAGTGATGCCCTTCGGGCTCAAGAATGCAGGGGCTACTTACCAAAGGCTGGTCACTAAGATGTTCAAGGAGCAACTTGGGAAAACCATGGAGGTTTATATCGACGACATTCTAGTGAAGTCAACAAGGAAAGAGGATCACATCGACCACTTGCGAAAGGCCTTCGAGATATTGAACAAATACGGAATGAAGCTAAATCCAGAGAAATACGCCTTCGGCATAGAGTCAGGAAAATTCCTTGGCTTTCTCGTATCCTAAAGAGGGATCGAAGTCAACCCCGATCAAATCAAGGCAATCGCCTCAACACCTTAAACACTCAGCAGCAAGAAACAGGTTCGGAAGTTGACAGGCCGAATAGCTGCCCTCTCCCGCTTCATCTCTCGATCGTCAGATAGATGCCACAAATTCTTTAGCGTGTTGAGAAAGGACAACGGATTCCACTGGAATGACGAATGCGTCAAAGCCCTACAAGAACTAAAGGCATACCTATCATCGCCACCATTGTTGTCAAAAGCAAAGCCAGGTGAGCCTCTACTGACATATCTAGCCATATCAGAAGTTGGGGTCAGTGCAGTACTGGTTTGTGAAGCAAAAGGTATACAATCTCCTATCTATTACATTAGGAAAACCCTGGTGGACGCCGAAATTCGGTACCGCACCTCGAGAAATTGGCTTTGGCACTAGTCACGGCTTCGAGAAAGCTGAGACCCTACTTCCAGTGCCACCCCATCAGAGTAGTGACCACTTTCCCTCTGAGGAGCATCCTGCACAAGCCCGAACTATCGGGCCGTCTCGCTAGATGGGCCATAGAGCTCAGCGAGCACGACATCACTTATATCCCCAGAACCGCCATCAAGTCACAAGACCTTGCCGACTTCATGGCCGACTTCAGTGTCAAAATCTCACCAGAGGCGGAGAAGGAAGCCCTACAAGCCACTTTAAACACCGACCTCTAGATTCTCCACACCGATGGGGCCGCAAATGCCTCGGGATCAGGACTGGGACTCGTCCTTGAAGTTCCTACGGGTGAAGTCATTCGCCAGTCCATACGATGTCCCGAGATGACTAACAACGAGGTAGAATATGAAGCTATTATTGCAGGTATAAAATTAGCCATCAGGTACGGAGCTCGCCGACTGGTCCTACATTGCGACTCACAACTTGTGGTAAATCAAGTCACCGGGACTTATCAGGTCAAGGAACAGAGACTGTAGAAATACCAAACAGAAATATGCAAAATAATGGGCCAACTCGATGAATGCTACTTCGAACAAGTTCGTAGGGTGCACAACGCTGAAGCAGATGGGCTGGCTAAACTGGTCGTGGCTGCCACCAACCTGAATAAAGAAAACACTATCACCCTCCTTCACTCAGCGATCGACCACACTGAGGTACTCTCCCTGCATCTGACTTGGGACTGGCGCAATCAATTTGTATCATATTTGCAGGATGGGAACCTACCCCACGACAAAAAAGAAGCAAGAAACCTTCGCACACTGGCAGTGAGGTACTATTTGGTAAATAACGACCTCTACAAAAGGACTTTTGGAGGACCCCTAGCTAAGTGCCTATGCCCCAACCATATGATGCCAGTGTTAGAAGAGGTCCACGAAGGTCATTACGGTGCTTATACAGGCAACCGAGCACTCGTGCAATGTCTAATACGTGCTGGGTACTACTGGCCCACCATGAAAAAGGACGCGACAGAATATGTTCACCAGTGCGAAAAATGTCAAAACATTTGCCCCTCTGATACATCAGCCGGGGGAACCCCTCCACTCGGTCACCTCGCCATGGCCCATCATCAAATGGGGAATGGACATCGTCGGACCACTACCCGTCAGATGATGGAAGGTACACTTCTTAATAGTTTTAACTGACTATTTCTCCAAGTGGGTGGAAGCAGGTGCCTACGCCCAGATCCGCGAGCAAGAGGTCATCGCCTTCATCTGGAAGAACATCATATGTCGCTTCGACATCCCCAAAGAAATAACCTGCGACAATGGACGACAGTTCATAGGACAAAAACAACTGACTTCTTCGACAAATGGCGTATCAAAAGAATATTTTCAATGCCATGTCATCCAGCCGCCAACGGTCAGGCAGAGTCATCCAACAAAACCATACTAAACATTTTGAAGAAAAAACTCGACGACGCCATAGGATTGTGGCCCGAACTACTACCAGAAGTACTATAGGCACACAGGACTACCCCCAAATCCTCCACAGGAGAAACTCCTTACTCATTAGTCTACGGGACTAATGCCGTCATACCGGTCGAAGTCGGCGAGCCAAGCCTAAGGTACTCGCACACAAGCGGAGAAAAAAACGATGCAAACCGACTACAAGATCTAGATGAAGGAGAAGAAAGAAGGGAAATGGCCCATATTAGGCTAGTGGCCCCAAAATAGCAGACCGAGAGATACTACAACAAGAGAGCAGAGATCTGGCCACTCGAAGTAGGCGACTATGTGTTAAAGGCCAAGACATTGGCATCCAAAGACCCTAACGAAGGAAAGTTGGGTACAATATCAATTGGGATGGACCCTACAAAATCACAGTAGCAACAAACAAAGGCTCATTCAAGTTAGAAACCATGAACATGAAGACGCTCCAAAACAATTAGAACATCTCCCACCTCAAACATTTCCATTTCTAAAGAGTATCCCCCAAGTCGTACTCTTTTTCCCTCATCCGAGTTTTGTCCCAATTGGGTTTTCTCGGAGAGGTTTTTAATGAGGCGATGAAGGAGATGCTCGGAAATGTTTAGAAGTTTAAATCTGATACACCAAGCATACCGGCGATTGGTACGAATGGCGTATCACAGGGACTAGGGCTACGATCATCTCCAATGTATGAAAGGCTATGGCCATCTCCTATGTATGAAAGGCTACGACCATCTCCAATGTATGAAAGGCTACGACCATCTCCGATGTATGAAAGGCTACGACCATCTCCAATGTATGAAAGGCTACGGCCATATCCAACATATGAAAGGTTACGGCCATCTCCAATGTATGAAAGGCTACGGCCATCTCCAATGTATGAAAGGCTACGACCATCTCCAATGTATGAAAGGCCACGGCCATCTCTAATGTATGAAAGGCTACGACCATCTCCAATGTATGAAAGGCTATGGATATCTCCAATGTATGAAAGGCTACGACCATATCCAATGTATGAAAGTCCACGACCATCTCCAATATATGAAAGGCCATGGCCATCTCCAATGTGTGAAAGGCTATGGCCATCTCCAATGTATGAAAGGCTACAACCATCTCCAATATATGAAAGGCCACGACCATCTACAATGTATGAAAGGCTGCGGCCATCTCCAGTGTATGAAAGGCCACAGCCATCTCCAATATATGAAAGGCCACGACCATCTCCAATAAACGAAAGGCTACGACCACCCATAAAAGCAAAAGGCTAAGGCCCTGATGGCATAAGGAGAGACTACGGTCGCCTCCAATAGCCCTGATAATGTAATGAGAGACTACAGTCACCTCTAATAAATGCAAAAGGCTAAGGCCTAGACGGCATAAGGAGAGACTACGGTCGCCTCCGATATACGAAAGGCTAAGGCCCTAACAACGTAAGGAAAGACCACGGTCATCCTCGACAAAACTAAGGCTATGGCCACCCATAAAAGTAAAAGGCTAAGGCCCTGATCGCGTAAGGAGAGACTATGGTCACCTCCAATAAATGCAAAAGGCTAAGGGCCTGACGGTATAAGGAGAGAGACTACAGCTCGGTGGCTCTACCGGCGGTCCTAACAGCGTAAAGAAAGACCACGGTCATCCTCGACAAAAATAAGTCTACGGCCACCCATAAAAGCAAAGAGCTAAGGCCCTGATGGCGTAAGGAGAGACTACAGTCGCCTCCAATAAACGCAAAAGGTTAAGGCCCTGATGGTGTAAGGAGAAACTACGGCCGCCTCCAATAAACGCAAAAGGCTAAGGCCTTGACGGCGTAAGGAGAGACTACGATCACCTTCAACATAAGCATAAAGGGTTAAGGCACTAACAACTTATGAAAAGACTACGATAAATAAAAGGCCACGCCATGCACAACACAGAAGTTGCAAAAGAAGACATAAAAACACAAACAGTTCCCATGGAATCATCATAAATCATCTTAATAAATTGCAAGTTTACAAAATGGTCTCGATTACAAAAAAGAGAAAAAAATCCTATCTAACCGCCATGGGCCCCGTCACTTGCCTCCGCATCGGCCACACCATCATCGTGGTCCCCATTACCTTCATCCCGAAACACCTTATCAATCCAAGACCCGGTGTCCAACTGGTCCACCCCCGCAAAGGAACTGCCCGTTTGGTCCGGAGAGTCGGGGTCATACCTACAAGCCTCACGTGCGACCCTGACGAGGCGACGCTGAGCTTCAACCTCCGCCTTGATGGCTCTACCGGCGACCAACAGCTCCTCAAATACAGTCTGTCTCGCCTCAGCGTATATAAGTATGTCGTGAGCCTCACGAGACGTATCGCCAGCTGGAGCAACAGTCTTCGCCTGCTGAGAGGCAGCCACCTCAACCATTGCAGTCGTGAGCTCGGCGGTAAGGGCATCAACCCTGGCACGCAACTCCGCCACCTCCGCCATCGCCACACGGCCCAAGTCCTGCTCTCCCTCCCGCTGCTAGAAAAGACTCTCCAATTCGGTGTTTTGGGCCACAACGACCATTAATCCCGTATCCACCCTCTCCAGCTGGGCCGTACACTTCCGCAGCTTATCTTCCGCCAGCTTCAAACCCTCACGAAATACTTGAAACTGAGGGTCCTGGGTGCAGAGGTCTGCCAGCATCTTGTGCTTACTCCGGGCCTCCTAGTACTTCTTTAATACTTTTCTGAGGGCTACATTCTTCTTTCATTCCCTTTGGCCCCGCTCCACCTCCAAGATGAGTGTCTGTGAAAAGCGTAAAGAGAAGACAAAGTTCAAAACAACATGACACCGCAGGGCTCATAAGAAAACTATGAAAAGCAATGACCAAGTCATACCTGTGAGGCAGCACCGGTGACCCGACGAGACAAATCTCTGTCACTCACAACCTTCAGAGACTCCGCCTCGGCAGCCCCACAGAGCAAGGACATGTCCACCGCAGCCTGCTCGCTATCCAGTAGCAGATTATATCCCGTAGGGATCATGAGCCAACGGGTAGGACCTATCATCGCCATATCTACCCGGGCGTAATCCTCCTGCGACACGTCTGCGGGAGAAGGAGCCTATCCGGGGGCAGCCCCCTCCTCATCTACAGCCTTGCCGGCGATAGCCGGCGCGTCGTCATCCTCAACACGCGGGGAGCGGTACTTCCCGCAACCTCCCTCAAGAGGGCTGCCCTCTCCGGTCGGATGACGTCACCCATAAAACTGGCCTCGACTCAGGGCGGCGAGTAATCGCCTTCCTCTATTCCACGACCACCCACTTTCCATGGAGTAGTCGGCGTCTCTTTCGCTCCAACGGCTCGTCATCATCTGAAGCGTCCTCTTCAACAAGAAGAAGTGGAGGAAAAAATCCCTCTCTGGATGTCGGCTTATTCACCGGCTCACGTATGGGAGGAGAAGTCCCGGGAACATCTACAAAGGCTGGCTCTTGAATTGTGGCTTCGCCCTCTGAATGAGCGGTGTTGGAAACATCAGCACTAGATGCTCTCACATCATCTCGGTCACCCTCAGGGCGAACGGCCTCAGAGGAGGTATCTCCCACGTGAGCCATGAGTTCAAAATCGGAATCCGCCGATGAGGAAGTGGCGACACGACGTCTCCTTCTCGGTGGCGCATTTCGGGTTGCCAACACAGTTATAAGAATGTATCAGAAAACATGGCACCTAAACAAGATACGAGGTCGCCAAATCCAGAACCACTATAATACTTGGGAGGTCGTATTTTGCGGTAAAGGCAGCCTACGTCCTGCACTCCTCTGCGAAGGGGATCAGCCGTCTCACCCAAATTTTTATGTCTTGTACGGACTGGGGTGTACGCACCCTTGCTGCATTCATAAAAAATAATGAGACAATGAAAGATCGAACATGCGTAAAGAAAGTAAACGTAAGGGATAACACTTATGATCGGCATTCCACGCCTCAGGAAATCCGGCTGGGTCCGACACCAAATCTGAGGTTCGGACGAAGAAATATTTTAGCTAGAACTGACGATTGGGTTTGTCGTCCACAACCAGGCCCTTCGTCCCTCGATTATTCAATTGGAGCATCGTCCCTCTCATGAATCCGAGACTGAACAACTTCAGCATATGGTACACCGTGATGTCTAAGCCGGCCCTCTCAACATACATTATCAGGATATGACTTATTTTCCATGTATAAGGGGTAAGCTGAGCCGGACATATGTTGTAGAACCGGCACAACTCCTCTGCCAATGGATAAATGGGGAGGCCACACCCCATTATAAAAGGATATTCGTAGAAGGCGCAGAACCCGGGCCTATGTACGTTGGCGAGGTCCACTCCAGCCGTTTGCATAATAGCCGCCTCCGGAATCTGACAAGAAGCTCGGAGTTCATTCAGGACAGGTTCAGTAAAAGTGGACCTCTCCCATGCATGGGTAAGCCCCTTTGTTGGGAAATCCCTCTGAATGTATAGTTTGCGGGGATGTAGGTTATCCACAGAAAAGGGGACGAGTGGTTGACGGGGCTTCTTGCCACCCACTAAGGGCCGAAAAACCCTAGAAGTAGCTTCACCCTCGTCTGTCCCTGACGACGAACACCCTTAGACATTTTTAGAAATATTTATATTCAAGGTATAACATCAAAACACGAGGTCAACACAAAAAGCTGTATTTCTATCAAGAAAAGACGAAAGACAAGAGTATAAAGAACCTTTTGATGATCCAAAGAATAGAAAGTCTTGAAATCTCTCACTATTTATAACAAGCCAGTACACGGGATTCGAAGAGGTTTGCACCAGAAAAGAGGCGGGAAACCAAAATGTCAAATTGCCTTTCTAGCCTGCCTCGGGAGCAACCGTAATTATGACGCATTCCGTCAGCAAACGACGATTCAGAAGAATGTGCCACGTATGCACATGTGGATAGACCGTACGGGTTAAATTTATCCACCCATTACAGATATATGTTGAATACATCTCCAATAGGCGGAGGGACTAACTGTATGGGGTCGAATCGGATGTAACGCGGGTCGAGCGCGTATCCTTATGCGGCCGTAGACGTCAAAAGATATCCTCTCTCACATCCATATGACGAAAAGGGTATGCCTCCGACGATAGAGGCGTATTGGCAGACTCGTCTATACAAACGCCTCGACTTCCCTTTCCCAATGCCATTATTGTAATAGTACTAGCTTTGAAATGATGTAATGTGTTGGTGAGGGGACCTTCCTTCTATATAAGGAAGGGTCTCCCTCATTTGTAAATCAGGTGTTATTATTCGATAATAATACAATTTCTCTCTATCTATCATTCTCTCTCTACTTTATCTCTCTATTGCTAACTAGCTTTAACACTTTATCAAGATCTCTTACAATTTCACAAGAACAACCTACATACGAATCTTAAGATCTATCTTTGGATATATTACTATTGATTCTGATTTACCATCTCATATATTCTTTGATTGTCTTTAGCTCAAAAAGTAACCGATAACTTTTGAGTCAAACAATATTTATAGTAAATCGACACTAATATCGTAAAAAAAGGGTAACATGTACGATAATACTTCACATCAACTGATATAAAATTTAAACTAGCTCTAAACAATCTCCATTTATATATAACCAAAAGAGATGAATGATCTTTAATTTATGAGGTACAAAAGAAACACAGAAGTCCCACGATATTAGGCAAATTTTGTAATGTAACCCGAGTACAACAACAACATCAATTCAATAAAATCCCATAAGTGGGGTTTAGGGTGGGTAGTATGTATGAAAACTTTACTCCTACCCCAAATGAGTAGAGAGACTGTTTTGGAAGACCCTCAGATCAAAATAATACGAAAAACAAAAAGGAGAGAATATTAGTTTCACCATAGTGATCATAGGAAAAATAGGAACATAAAATGTATAAGGAAAAATGCGACACAAAAATGATGGCTAGTAAATAGGTCCTGCACCGAAAGAGAAAATAGTAAGACATGACAATGCCCCTATCTATTTTCGACAAAATTCCTACTAGACTAGGCTTACAACAAAACAAGGTAACACAAGACTCAACTACCTTCTAGCCTATAACCGTAATACTCGACCTCCACAACTTCCTATCAAGTGTCATGTCATCGAAAATGTGAAGCCTCGCCTTATCCTGCCTGATCACTTCTCCCCAATATCTTAGGCTGCCATCTACCTCTTCTCATGTCTTCCACAACCAGTCACTCACACCTCCTTACTAGAGCATCAGGGCTTCCCCTATGTACATGTTCGAACTATCTGACCCTCGATTTCTGCATCTTATCATCAATGGGAGCCACATGCACCTTATCTCGAATATCATCATTTCTAATATTGTCCAACCTAGTGTGCCCTCACATTTACCACAACATCCTCATTTCTGCTACTTTTATTTTTTGGATATGTGAGTTCTTAACAGGTCAACACTCAGCCTCGTACATTATGACCGGTCTAACTACCGCTTTATAGAACTTACCTTTGAGTATCGTTGGCACTCTCTTGTCACACAAAACTCAGGATGTTAACCTCCATTTCATCCATCCTACCCCAATATGGTGTGTGATATCCTCATCGATCTCCCCTCCCCCATGGATAACTGACCCAAGGTACTTGAAGTTGCCTCTACTTGGGATAACCTGTGATTCAAGCCTCACATCCATGCCTGCTTCCCCTGGCTCAGTACTGAACTTACACTTCAAGTATTCCATCTTCGTTCTGCTCAGCTTGAACCTTTAGACTCCTTTAGACTCAAGAATTTGTCTCCAAACTTCAAGTCTTTCATTAACACAGGCTCGTGACACATAAATTAGAATTATGTTATCGGTACATAACATGCACCATGGCACTTCCCCTTAAATATGATTTGTTAATGCATCCATCACTAGGACGAATAAGAACGGACTGAATGCAGAGCCTTGGTGTAACCCCATCTCAGTCGGAAAAAATTGTGACCTTAGTCTAAATCATAATAATAAGTTAGACGCGAGAAATTGATATGATTAAACTTTCCCAGCTAAAACCTACTCAATTTCCACGATTCTATTTGGAATGTCCATATCATGATGAGTTTTTAGCTGGATTAGATTTGTTTTTTCTTTCTTCTAATATTTACTATCTTTGTCTATATTGTTTGATTGCTCAAAAGTTATCAATATACTTTATGAGTGTAAAACAATGTAAATGAATCACGGAAAAATCATAGCAAATCATAATAATCCATTAGACCAAATGAAAGAAACGATAATAAGTACTCAAAATTAGGAGGAGAAACATTAAAAGCTTTTATTGATAATATTAGGTTGGTCTACCTCTCCATGAAGAGGTTCAGAGCCTTAAAATTGTATTTCACTTTCCCATAATATGAGTCTCTTTGTGTCTCCTCTCTCTGGTAAGTAGTGGCAAAGAAGAAGCCCCTTTACTAGGATTCCCTCTTTTGGCATTTATAGTTGTGAGCTCCGTGAGCTGACAGTAAGTGGCCATGACCACACTGGGGTTTCGCCCTCATGGGGGTGGATGGGCTGTGCCCTTGTTGATTGAAGTGAATAAGAGTTAAAAAATGTTATTAATAAGTGTCATACCACTTATTAATCATAAATTAGCTTAAGACTCTATTAACTTCGTTAATAATCATAGGGTTAGATTCTGACCCATACAGTTAGTCCCTCCGCTTATTGAGATAGTGCTTTGGCCGAGCTCGATAAACGAACTTCATCAACTGTGGCTTAAGACACGCGGATAGAGAGGTCGACTGTTGCTTCAGTCGGGGCTGAATTCTCTTTAGAGATGGCCTAATCCTTGTAGAATGTTAGTGTTTTGTTATCGTGTTATCGAGTCGTCATTTGATCAAGGTTAAATCCTTCTTTTTGATGAAGGCACGTGACCTTTTAACATAATTCGAGCGAGATCAAACTTCATTGCGCTATGATCCTCTCATTTGTTTGGGAGCATGACCGTTGACTACGGCAGACGGGTCGTACGTGGTATGGCCGAGGGGAGTAAGGGTACGCTTGATACATATTTGGCAACGTCCAAAGTTTTGAAGGTGCACGGAACTTCTCTTCGGTGCTCATAGGTCGTTACAATCAATTCAACGACGAGACACTGGTAGGTGATTGAGAAGTCACTTCGTAAAGCTTGTCATAATGACGCACGTTTCTGTAGAACTGAATCGGTTTCCGGTTGGTCATGTAGTTAATGATGGCTATTGGATTTTGCGAAATCCATTTATGTTTCCTATAAAGATGGGCTGAGGCATTCACTTCTCATATTTTCATTGTTCATCTGAGAGCTATTCTGAAAAAGCTTTTTCTTCCTCCTAACTCACTTTCACTTTTTTTCTTTAATCGTTATAACTTTCGTCTTATTCACCAAACTTTACTCCTTTCTCGTTAGTAAATCAACAATGGCAGGTAGTTTTTCCCAAGATTTTTTTCTGACAGATTTTCCAATTAACTCTCCGATAGTTGAAGGGCCATCTCCGGCAATGGAAGATGCAGAGCGGGCGGAGACCAATGAAGTTTTATCGATCGATGATATAGTATCTTGGTCTATAGGCTTTATGACTGACTTCACTATTGATGGTGGGGAGGATCCGCTAGATGAAGCCCCATTAATGGGGGAAATTGGGATGGCCCAACTACGGGAACAGGGGATCATCCCCAGCTATGCCAACATCGTTCTTTCTATAAGTGAGGAGAGGGTCCACACTGACCGCATGAGATACTGCATTTTTTACGCCTATCCTTTCAGTTGGGGTTTATGATCCCGCTTCCAATGCTGGTGGTGAATTTATGTCATTATTAGGGTGTATGCCGGGGTCAGCTCACTCACTCTCTCCAAAAATTACTAGCAATGTTTATCAATTACGCAGGACTGGCCGGTAGGGTGGTTATGCAGCATGTGCTTAGTCTCTACGCTCCCTAGAGAGTTCGCGGTACCATGATTCAAGTGTGCCCTTGTGGGTCGAGGGGCCTGACTGCGGCACTGGACGCTAAGGTCGACCCTCGCCCTTTTGAGCATTTCTTCTACATTAGGACTGAACATTTAGTGGCGTGTCCTATTGGGCTCCTAGAGGCTTGGAATCATGCACGTAAGTTCCTTAATCGTCGAATTCTCTTTTATACCATTCCTTACGTCTTGTGCTCGTGAGTTCTAACTCAAGTTAATTTTGTAGCCGAAAAACCACCACCGACTCTGTACTGGGATATGCGGGTGGGTTGAGGCGTGCTCCCCCATACAGAGGGGATACACACATGGGCATATTTTTAGGAGAGGCATGGCCGTAGGCATGTTACAGGTGAAAAGTTGATTTCTTCTTTTGTTCCGCTTTGATTCAATTTTATCAATTTTGCTTTTATGTGACTAGGGAGGGCACGCCATGTCAGGGCCCCTCAGTTAGCCTTCCGCCGACCGGGTACAATTGCTCGGCTTACCGCAACACCGATGTTATGCCACATATCGAGGGCGGCTTCAGTTGAATCTTCAGCGGCTCCTTTTTCTTTACGGGCCGCACTTCGGGACGAAGGGCCGTCGGGGGTTGTGTGTCCTAGAGCAAAATCACCATCAGACGGGGAGGAGGAGAGGACATCGATAAGGCGTAGGGTCGTGTTCATGCCGACGCCTCCTATGGTAATTAATTTGGACTCCCCTCCGGCGGATGCGGAGGATAATGCAACTTCAGTGCCCACCCTTGAGGGTGAACAAACAATGGGGGTTGCTCCAGTTGGCTTAGGCCGTGATGATACCATCGCTTCGGTGACTCAGTTGGTGGTTCCATTCGTTGAGACGAGAGGTAGTTCCTCAGTGGCTGCTAAGGTTGGCGAATTAAGCGCTCCTTCGGTGGTTACGGTGGGTGATTCTACCTAGCCAGTGGCGGAAGGAGGAAGAGATGTTGTAGGAGATGAGTATGAGTTTGAATCTGATTTAGACCCTGATGACGTCCATATGTTTCGGGATGGCTTCACAAATTTACCGGTGTGCACAGAGGGGAGGTCTCGCATCATTGAGGTCCCTACAGAGTTGAACTTATTGTTCCAAGGGGATAGTTTGGTGCCACAGTTTGGGCTGCTATGCTCGGAGGCCGAGAATACGTCATTGAGGGATGTCACAGATATCAGGCTGATAAATAAGGTGGCCGTAATGGGCTTGAGGGTATGTAATATGACGCCAGTTTGCTTCTTCTTTGCCTTAGTTTGCTCTTTATCCTAATCGTTGCCTTTGCTTTACAGTCTTATTTGTTGGAGGTGGAGAGCATCCGTCGGGCTAACATCCGCTCGGGGACATTTTTTGCGGGCGTTGGAGAAATATCGCCGCTGCCGAGATCGATGCTGGGAGATGCGCGTGCGCTTGAGGAATGATCCCTATAGCCGGGCCTTGGTCGAGGAACTGGCGATGTGGGAGCTTCAGATGCAGAAAGCACTTGGCATAATAAGTGCTATTGAGGAGCAGCTCCGTCGGAAGGACGAGGAGCTCGAGGCGGGGAAGAGGGCTGCAACTGAATGTGACCGCCAGGGCCAGGCTAAGGCGGCGGAGGCTGCAGCGGTATGGAGTGGGAAAAGGGCTGCATTGGAGTGTGAAGTCGCTGCTTTGAATCTTCAGGTAAGGGATGCCTCATTGAGGGCTGGGGCGTTAAAGAAAGCTATTCGCGTGCACGAGTCCCAACTGGCATTGGAGAGGGCCGCTGCGACCTTTAGAGAAGCGTGTCTCGAGGAGCGGATCGGTGTATTTGAGAAGGACGCCCAAGTGATGGTGGACCGGATTAGGGCCTTTGAAGAAAAGAATCAGCGCCTACAGGACCATGTTGCTTCTTCCATCCAGGCTCGCGAAATTTGGGTCTTTACTGAGGCCCAACATGATGTATATAAGAATTTGTGGGAAGCTGGCATCGTGACCGAAGTTGCTTTCGAGAGAGCCATCAAAAGGCTTGTAAGGCCCGTACCGACTGTGGTTTTGACGCGGTGATGCCAGAGGCTGACGATGGCACAGATGGTGGCGTAGATAGTGCCGAGTGAAAAGATGTTATGTATTTTTCTTGTCTTGTTCGCCGTTTTGCAATTAGGTATTTCTTATTTTTCTTCTACTTTTTCCTTGTATTGGCTGGCCTCGGCCGGCTGTAAGCAGGGATGACCCGCAATTAACTTTGTAGATAAATGAAATCTCCTTTCCATTATTTGCCTTGTACTTATTTTGTACCTTTCCCTTTTTCCTTGGATTTTTCTTTACATGCGTTTGAGGGGGTGATTTACCTTTGAGTTTGGATTTGGTAGGCATGTTAGTTTTTTTTGTTGATGACTTTTCTTCTTTGACTTGGAGTGAGCGAGTTGGAACTGTTGTTTGGTGATAGCGGCACTTAGCCTTAGTCCCAGTTCGGGCACGATCGAACTACTGGCCGCGATGATAAAAAACATGGTCTTGTAGTTCGACCGGGGCCGAACTTTACGTGCCCCTAGTCTTAGTTCGAGTTGGGCATATTTACTTGAATGGCGAGGGTGCCTAAACCACGCCTTGATTCATTGGTGGTTGGGTTTTGATGAGTTCAATGGTGAAGGAGCTTGGTTCGAGTCCCGGTTCAACTGTTAATGAACTTTGTCAATTTTGATGGCGAAGGCGCATAGCCTGGGTCTTGGTTCAATCGTAGTTGAACTTGTTGGTGAAGGCGCATAGCCTGAGTCCCAGTCCAACTGTTGTTGAAATTTATCAATTTTGATGGCGAAGGCGCATAGCCTGAGTCTTGGTTCAACCGTAGTTGAACTTGTTGGCGAAGGTGCATAGCCTGAGTCTTGGTTCAACCGTAGTTGAACTTGTTGGTGAAGACACATATCCTGAGTCTAGTTCAACTATTGTTGAACTTTGTCAATTTTAATGGTGAAGGTGCATAGCTTGAGTCTTGGTTCAACCGTTGTTGAACTTGTTGGCGAAGGCACATAACCTGAGTCCCAGTTCAACTATTATTGAATTTTGTCAATTTTAATGGCGAAGGCGCATAGCCTGAGTCTTGGTTCAGCCGCAGTTGAACTAGTTGGCGAAGGCGCATCGCCCGAGCCCCAGTTCAACTGTTGTTGAACTTTGTCAATTTTGATTGCGAAGGCCCATAGCCTGAGCCTTGGTTCAACCGTAGTTGTACTTGTTGGCGATGGCGCATAGCCTGAGTCCCAGTTCAACTGTTGTTGAAATTTATTAATTTTGATGGCGAAGGCGCATAGCCTGAGTCTTGGTTCAATCATAGTTGAACTTGTTGGCGAAGGCGCATAGCCTGAGTCCCAATTCAACTGTTGTTGAACATTGTCAATTTTGATGGCGAAGGCGCATAGCCTAAGTCCCCACATTATGGGTATTGAATGCTGAAGCTCAGTTTTGATTCGAGACTTTGAGCAGTTTATGCGTTGTCTTCCCAATCGGGGCATATAGGCTGTCTTGAGGTGGCTCTCGGCTCGAGATAGCTCCGTGTCGATTTTTGCCTAGAGCCCGTATCGGGGATGTGGGAGATACCTCATAGGGATCCTCCCTTAGAGGGGGCCTTCTTCTTCTTGTTCGCACTATCGTAGATCGGAGCGAGAGAGGGCTTGGATCTTGACTTGAGATCTTCGAGTTTCCCTTGTCCGAGATGCCGCTTTGGCTTGTTCGAGTGAGGTTTTTTTTTGTTTTGGCGTTTCTTTCCTTTTGGTCCAGGGAAGAACTATGCGATTTTGCTAGGAAATTCCCACAGACAACACCAAATTGTTTGCTCAAAAGTTATCAATATACTTTATGAGAGTAAAATAATGTAAATGAATCACGGGAAAACCATAGCAAACCGTAATAATCCATTAGACCAAATGAAAGAAATGATAATAAGTACTCAGAATTAGGAGGAGAAACATTAAAAGCTTTACATATAATATTGGTTTGGTCTGCCTCTCCATAAAGAGGTACAGAACCTTATAATGGTGTTTTACTTTCCCATAATATGGGTCTCTTTGTGTCTCATCTCTCTCTGGTAAATAGTGGCGAAGAAGAAACCCCCTTTACTAGGGTTCCCTCTTTTGGTATTTACGTGAGCTGGCAGTAAGTGATTGTGACCACGCTGGGGTTTCGCCCTCATAGGGTAGATGGGCCGTGCCCTCGTTGATCGAAGTGAATAAGAGTTAAATAACGTTACTAATAAGTGGTCATACCACTTATTAATCATGAATTAGCTTAAGACTCGATTAACTCAATTAATTATCGTGGGGTTGGATTCTTACCCATACACTATTATTATTTGAAGTTTCAAACAACATTTCCATATACAATTTGCCTTTTCCCCCGGATTTCTTTCAACATTTGTATATTTTCTAATACTACTAAATAGTCAGGTATGCCTCTGTAACGATCCAAAGAAATATTTACTTGCTTAGCACTAGTCAACTTAGGGGATGTCATATGCTCTGCAAATATGCCGTAACAATCACCTGTTTGATTTCCTATCCCACAAAGTAACTTGATAACCGTACCACTTATCGAATAGTACCTTAGAGGTCGATCCGATATCGATCGACTAAGATTTCCGTACAACAAAAGGGGACTAAGTCAGTATATATTCGTCTACGAGGGGCACACTCATAACTTTTTCGAGGTTTTCCCTTGTAAATCAAATCATCAAAACATAAGATGTTTGGCGCTCATATTATGTGCGTATCCCATCATTTACTTGGGAAACTAGAGGAGGGTGTAGGTTTTTGTTCTTTTACAATATTTTAAAATTTAAAATTATCAAATTGCTTTATTCAAAATTTCATTTGGTGTTGTTGCATAATTGAGTTCTAACTTTTGAGAAAAGCTGCCGAGCATGTAGTTTTTATTTATTATTTGTTTGATTTTTTGATGAAATTAAAAAATACTGATTTAATCCCAAAAGGAAGAAAATCTTGGACTTGGTTTGAGTCAACTACAAAATTCTCAGGAGATACGGGATATTCCTACAATATGTATTTAAAAAGATTGTGTCACCACCAAATTCTATATGGTCAGACAATGATATTTACAATGAATACCACAGTAATATAGTATTAATGTAGCTTAATATTCATGCCATATGGAGTATTAAATATTAATGTTGGCACAATAATCATGCCACATGATGTATTCTAGTATAAATTTTGCTCAATATTAATTGGTTGCTCCATGCCTCACGGCTAAGGATGGCGACATGGATAAAATTTGTAAGTCGCTCAAAAAACGGAGTGGATACATGATCCACTAAAAGCGGATCAAATATCAAATATAGGTCACCCCATATTATCCAATCAAGAAAATGAATAACTCGCGGTAATATATTATACGATAAAATTAACTAATATTCATTGTTAGTGTAAAATATTTATACAATCAAGTCACTTTTATCAACTGTAGTATGTATTGTACGGGGTCAAATTTGACCCTATAAGTCTTTACGTCAAGAGGGTACGACCTCCCTCGTATACTTCTTATAACATGGGTACGATTTAGATGAGAGGGCGTGGTCAACGTCACTCACGGCTAAGCGTCCTTGCTAATAGGACGTCGACTGCATTCCAATGTTTTTATTATTATTTTAAAGGAGGTCCCTTCTTATATAAAGGGGGCCTCCCTATTATAAAAGGCATCAATATTATTATCTAATAATACAACTTTCTCATTCTCTCCTATCTCTCTCTCTACTTCTTAACTTCGACAAACAACTATTCTTAAATTCTTCATTTTGTAATATCCGATCTATCATAACTATATTGATTTCATATCTCTAGGCTTATTACATTTGGTTACGATTTACCCGTTTCTAATCTTTTTGATTCTGTTAAGCTTGCAAAGTAACATTTAACTTTTGAGCCAAATAATTGTGGGGAATTCGAGAATCAAAGTCATAATATCCACCTAGCTAGAGATCAGCCTACCACCTTTCTCTACACCACTCGAAAATCAAAGATGGTTGAAAATGACACCAGATCCAAAGCTATAATGGGGGTCACAACCAACCTTCTTGGTCCTCTCAACGAGGTCAGTGACGATTGTGAACACATGATTTTTACCCTAAGCAAATTATTCCTAAAAATTCAAATAAAATGATTTTACAATTTTTGTGGAAATTTATTGCATTTTTGTGTTAATTAGCTGCATAATAATTCATGTTAAAAATACAAAATATGTATTTGCATTTAGGAAATTAATTTCATATTTAGTAAGTATTCATTCATATTTGCCACGACCCGGAATTTCAACCATCGGGAGTCGTGATGGCGCCTACTATCGAAGATAGGCCAGCCAATCCTTAACAACAGAATATGCTAAAATAATTAAATATTGCAAAAAACCTTTTAGAAATTCAATAAAAAAGAATCAAATGCGGGAAAAAAAAACTGAACATAACACTACCCCAAAACCTAGTGTCGCTATCTCACAGACTACTAAAGAATACTACAACCAAGTCTGAATGAAAGAAAAATGCATAAGTCTGTTCTGATACAATAAAAACAAACTGAAATAAAGGATAGGGACTTCGGCCTGCGAACACCGGCTAGGCTACCTCGAGAGTTTCTGGATTGAAGACACTCCCAGAATATCCTACTACTGCTGCTGTCCGAAAGCTGCTCCAACGCTGTGATCCGTGCAAAAAGCACAGAAAGTGTAGCATCAAGGACAATCGACCCCATGTGCTGGTAAGTGCCTGGCCTAACCCCGGCGAAGTAGTGACGAGGCTAGACGGGACTTACTAAAATCAACCTATGCAGATATATATATAGATACAACGACAACAGAAAGAACAACATGATTATATATGAAGGTATACAGCTAAAAAGGGAACATGCTTAGAAAATATTGAACAATGAGAGCAGGTTATCTGTGACAACATTAAACCAACATCACCTTATTTACTTTCTTAAGTGGTCGGCGCTCCACACGATCCCAATAAATATAATATGGGTGGACGGCATGCCACACGATCCCAATGATCATAATATAGGTGGATGGCGTGCCACACGATCCCAATAAATATAATATAGGTGGACGGCGTGCCACACGATCCCAATAATCATAATATAGGTGGACGACGTGCCACACGATCCCAATAAATATAATATAGGTGGACGGCGTGCCACACGATCCCAATAAATATAATAAATGATTTGTATAGCCTCCCTCAAGGAGTCCCCCTTGTTAGGGATAACTCATCAATATAACGTTCTACCCAATAAGGGTACCACTAGCAGCCCAATTATCTCAATAATGGAGATTACATGTAACGCTCAACCGAATAAGGAAACAACAACAATCATAATCTACACGTCCCGGCAAGGGATTCAACCATATTTCTTTACAATACTTACAATTTTGACTTCATAAAAGTCACTACCATTTGAGCCAAAGCTCCAAGAAATATCATGTTTCATAAATAATTCCTCAACTAACTCATCATGTTAAATTCATCATTTGCTAGGAATGATTCTCAAAATATGCCCCAAAGCAAGTACAAATAAGACTCACGGTCATGCTAGACGCCAGTGTATAGATACTCGTCACCATGCCTATACACCGTACTCGATCTTTTAGCAAATAGCAAGCAATAATACTCTAGTCCTATTCCCTGAAGCCGAGATTAGATCAGACACTTACCTCAATACGAAAATAGCAATCAATCCTCTAGTACCGCCTTTCCTCTAGAATCCGACCCCGAAACAATGGTATCTAGTAATTTTCAATCCAATAACATTAATTAAGGCTTAATAACACAATCCCATAGCCTAGAAATGAAATTCCCATCATTCTACCAAAAATAGAAAAATCCGACACCGGGCCCACATGGTCCAAACTCGAGGCTCACACCTAATTCCAATCACCCATGACCCCCACGAGTTAGAATATAAGATTTCTTTCAAAATCCGACCTCAAATTGAGGTTGAATCACCCAAAATCCCACAAGCCCTAGTTCTACCTAAAACCCCCAATTTCTACCTTGAATTCATGAATTAGGCTAGGATTAATCATGATTAGGTGAAGAAATAATGAAGAAATTATGTTAGGAAAACTTACCCAAGGAGCTATGGAGGAATGGGAGCTTGTCGCTTTAAAATGGAGGGTGAAAGAGAAGAACTCGTATGAGTTTTGTGTAAAAAATCCCGTGCTTCTGTTATGTTTTTATCAAAAAACTCATTCGGCAAAAATGCCCTATACGATCGCAATCAAGGCATTGCGATCGCATAGGGTAGGGAAGCTAGTGCATTGCGATCGTGGAGGGCAGGATGCGATCGCATAGAGTAGATATGACTGGGCCAGGGAAATGCTCTATGCGATCGCGAGGTGGGCTATGCGATCGCATAGGTATGGGAAGCTGGGCAATGCGAACGCACAAGGAGAGTTACGATCGCAAGAGCAATTTTGGGCTCCTGAATTTTACACTATGCGATCGCGGAAGCACCTATGCGATTGCATAGAACATAATACCGGATACTAGCAACAGCTAAAAATATACCAGATTTTCAATGCAAAAAAATCCCGAACCACCTCCGAAACACTCTCGAGCCCCCGGGGCTCCTAACCAAATGCGCACACTATCTCAACAACATCATACGAACTCGCTCGAGCGATCAAATCGCTAAAATAACATCAAAAAGAAATAATCAACCCCCAAAACTCAAGATTTCATTTCAAAGTTCATAATTTTCTAACTTTAGCTTTTTAGGTCCGAAATACGTCAAACGACGTCCGATTTCGACCAAATTTCACAGGAAGCGCTTAACCAATATTTAAGACCTGTACCGGGCAGCGGAACCAAAATACGAGCCCGATACCTATATTTTCTAACTCATTTTCATTTCCATTTTTCCTTATTAATTTCAGAATACAATTTAGCGGAAAAATACTTTTACCGGGGTTCTGGACGTCGGATTTCGACTCCGAGCCCGAGTTTCATATTTTTCTACGGACCTCCCGTGACCATCACATCATCGGTCCGAGCCTATTTACCAAAAATATTGACCAAAGTCAACTATATCAATAATAACATCATAATTCTTCAAATTTTCCATAGAATTCATATATCTTAACACAAAAACTTTCCGGCTTCGCGACCGGACTATGCACGCATATCGAGGAAACTGAGAGTGAGGTTTCCAAGACCTCGGAAGTGCAGAAAAAAGGGAGAAATACGGTGATGACCCTTTGGGTCATCACATTCTCCACCTCTAAAACAACCGTTCATCCTTGAACGGACAAAAGAAAGAAGTACCTGAGTCAGGAAATAGATGAGGGTAACGGCTCTGCATATTAGACTCGGACTCCCACGTCAAAGCCTTAGGAGGCTGACCTCTCCACTACACACGTACTGAAGGAAAACTCTTCAACCTCAACTGTTGAACCTGCCGGTCTAGAATAGCTATCGGCTCCTCCTCGTAGGATAGATCCTTGTCCAACTGGACAGTACTGAAATCTAACACGTGGGTAGGATCACCGTGATACCTCCGGAGCATAGACACATGAAACACTGGATACACAACTGACAAGCTAGGTGGCAAGGCAAGTCTATAAGCCACCTCTCCCACTCGATCAAGTATATCAAATGGACCAATATATCTAGGCTAAGCTTGACCTTCTTACCAAATCTAATCACTCCTTTCATAGGCGATACACGAAGCAATACTCACTCACCAACCATGAAATCCACATCTCGAACCTTGTGATCCGCATAACTCTTTTGCC
Organism: Nicotiana noctiflora; assembly: GCA_032618575.1. Lineage (NCBI taxonomy): Eukaryota > Viridiplantae > Streptophyta > Magnoliopsida > Solanales > Solanaceae > Nicotiana > Nicotiana noctiflora. The sequence continues at coordinate 69,170 of JASVEL010008868.1, forward strand.
TAAACTGAGCTGAACGCAACCTCTCCTGGATAATCTTGACCTTGTCCGAGGCCTCCTGGACTAAATTAGTACCCAATAACTAAGCCTCTCCCGGCTCGAACCATTCGACTGGAGACCGACACCGCCTACCATACAATGCCTCATAAGGTGCCATCTGAATACTGGACTGGTAGCTGTTGTTGTAGGCAAACTCTACTAAAGACAAGAACTAGTCCCAAGAGCCTCCAAAATCAATAACACAGGCTCGAAGCATATCCTCTAATATCTAAATAGTCCTCTCGGACTGACCGTCCGTCTGAGGATGGAATTCTGTACTCAACTGAACCTGGGTACCTAGCTCCTGCTGAACTCCTCTCCAATAGTGCGAGGTGAACAATGTACCCCGATCCGAAATGATAGATGTCGGTACCCCATAAAGACGAACAATGTCTCGAATGTAAATCTTAGCTTTTCTCTCTGAAGAATAGGTAGTAGCAACAGGAATGAAATACGCTGACTTAGTTAGCCTATCAATAATGACCCAAATAGCATCAAATCTCTTCCGGGTCACCGGAAGTCCAGTAACAAAGTCGATGGTGATCCGCTCCCGCTTCCACTCGGGAAGCGCAATCCTCTGAAACACGCCACTAGGTGTCTGATATTCATACTTGACCTGCTGACAATTTAAACACCGAGCCACATATGCAACAATGTCTTTCTTCATCCTACACCACCAGTAATGCTGCCGCAAGTCGTGATACATCTTTTCGGCGCCCGGATGAATAGAATACCGAGAACTATGGGCCTCTGCTAAGATCAACTCCCGAATGCCATCAATATTGGGCACACGTACTCGCCCCTGCAATCTCAAAACACCATCCGCATCCAAAATCACCTTCATGGAACCTCCACGCTGCACAATGTCTCTCTAGACACACAAATAAGGATCATCAAACTGTCGGTCACGCATCCACTCCAATAATGAAGAACGAGCGACCGTGCAAGCTAATACTCGGCTAGGCTCCAAAATGTCCAACCTCACTAACCGATTGGCCAAGGCCTGAATATCAAAGGTAAGTGGTCTCTGGCTGACTGGAACATATGCAAGACTACCCATGCTGGCTGACTTCCTGCTGAATGCGTCAACCACTACATTGGCCTTACCCGGGTGGTATAAGATAGTAACATCATATTCCTTCAATAGCTCCAACCACCTCCGCTTCCTCAAATTCAACTCTTTTTGCTTGAACAAGTATTGCAAACTCTTGTGATCCGTGTACACCTCATATGTCGCACCATATATATAATGCCTCCAAATCTTCAAGGCATGAACAATGGCTGCCAACTCTAGATCATGGACTGGGTAGTTCTTCTCATGGATCTTCAACTGCCTCAAAGCATAAGCAATAACCCTACTATCCTGCATCAATATCGCACCAAGACCAACACGGGAAACATCACAATAGACAGTGTAAGGTACTGGACCTGTGGGCAAAACCAATATCGGTGTTGTAGTTAGAGCTGTCTTGAGCTTCTGAAAGCTCTCCTCGCACTCATCTGACCACCTGAGCTGGGTACCTTCCAGGTCAACTTGGTCATCGGGGCAGCTATAGATGAAAATCCCTCCACGAACCGACGATAATAACCAGCTAACCCCAAGAAACTACGAATCTCTGTCGCTGAAGCTGGTCGAGGCCAATTCTTAACTGCCTCAATCTTCTTTGGGTCCACCTGAATACCCTCACCTGATGCGATATGACCCAGAAACGTCATTGAACTCAACCAAAACTCGCATTTTGAAAAATTGGCATACAATTGGCTATCCTTCAGAGTCTGAAGAACTACTCTGAGGTGATGCTCGTGCTCCTCCTGATTGCGGGAGTACACAAGAATATCATCAATGAAGACAATCACGAACAAGTCCAAATAAGGCTTGAACACTCGGTTCATCAACTCAATAAATGTTGCTGGGGCATTGGTCAACCTAAATGACATGACCAAGAACTCATAATGCCCATACCGAGTGCGGAATGCTGTCTTAGGGACATCAAACGCCCTAATCCTCAGCTGGTGATAACCCGATCTATCTTGGAAAACACCTTCGCACCCTGAAACTGGTCGAACAAATCATCATTCCTCGGCAGTGGATACTTGTTCTTAATTGTTACCTTGTTCAGCTGTCGATAGGCAATACACATCCAGATGGAACCATCCTTTTTCTTCACAAACAGAACTGCCGCACCCCAGGGAGAAACACTAGGCCTGATGAAACCCTTCTCCAATAAAACTTGCAACTGATCCTTGAGCTCTTTCAGCTCTGGCGGGGCCATACGGTACGGCGGAATGGTAATGGGCTCCGTGCCTGGGGCCAAATCAATGCAAAAATCAATATCACTGTCGGGCGGCATACCCGACAGGTCTGAAGGAAAAACCTCTGGAAACTCCCGAACAATAGGGACTGAGTCAATAGAAGGAACCTCTGAGCTGGAGTCGCGAACATATGCCAAATAAGCTAGACACCCCTTCTCGACCATGCGTCGAGACTTAACATAAAAAATAACACTGCGGGTAGCATGGCTTGAATTCCCTCTCCACTCCAATCGGGGAAACAACAACAACCCAGTATAATCCCACGTAGTGGGGTCTGGGGAGGGTAGTGTGTACGCAGACCTTACCCCTACCCTGGGGTAGAGAGGCTGTTTCCAAATAGACCCCCGGCATCCTTCCCTCCAAGAACTTCCCACCTTGCTCTTGGAGAGACTCGAACTCACAACCTTTCGGTTGGAAGTGGGGGTTGCTTACCATCAGAGCAACCCCTCTTGTCTCTCCACTCCAATCGGGGCATATCCGGTAAAGCCAAAGTCACGGTCTTGGCGTGACAATCCAAGATCGCATGATACGGGGACATCTAATCCATCCCCAATATAACATCAAAATCCACCATGGCTAGAAGCAATAGGTCAATACGGGTCTCAAAACCCTCAAACACTACTATACAGGAACGATGGACCTGATCAACCACTATAGGATCACTCACTGGTGTAGATACATATACAGGAATACCCAAAGCATCGTTAGGCATAGGCAGGTAGAGTGCAAAATAAGACGACACGTATGAAAATGTAGACCCTGGGTCAAATAGCACTGAAGCACCCCTATCACAGACCATAATAGTACCTGTAATAACAGCATCAGAAGACTCACCTCTGGCCTGTATGGCAAAGCATAGAAATGGGGCTAGGCCCTACCCCCCTGAGCTGCATCTCTAGGGCAATCAACCGCTGGCTAACCTCTACCTCTACCGGTCTGAGCTCCACCTCTACGGTCCCTACATCCACTTCTAGGATCCTTACCCTCGCCTCTAGCTGGCTGGGTGGGCTGTGAATCACCCGTTGCCTGAATCATGGGGTGAGGACCCTGCTGCTGAGAATTGCCCGAAGCTTAAGGGAAAAACCTGGCAATATGCCTCGGGTCACCACAAGTATAACAAGTCCTCTACTGGTGAGAATAACGGAGTGGGGGTGCACTGATAGGCTGCTAATCTGACTGATACTACTAGGGACCACCACTGCCTGAACTACCATGAGAAGTCTGAAGAGCCGACTGAAAGGGCCTCGGTTCCTGACCCCTACCATACGAATCCCTACCTCCAGACGAGGTACCGCTGAATCTACCAGAATGGTGAGGTCTCTTATCTGCGAGGGCCACCTCAACTCTGCGGGCCGCATTGGCCGCCTCCTGGATGGAAATATCACTCCCAACTCCCATGGCCATCTGTAGGCAAATCGGCCGAATCAACCCATCAATAAATCTCCGGACCCTCTTCCCACTCTGTAGGGAGTATAACTACTGTATGGCATGCCAAGTCAATGAATCTGGTCTCGTACTGAGTGACTATCATGGTGCCCTGCTGAAGGCGCTCAAACTGCCTGCGAAGTGCCTCCCGCTGGGTGATAATGAGGAACCTCTCCAAGAATAACTCTGCGAACTGATCCCATGACAAAGCCGGAGACCCTGCTAGTCTAGATAGATAGAAATCCCTCCACCAAGTCTTGGCGGATTTTGAAAGCCTGAAAGTGCAGAAATCGACCCCATTGGTCTCCATTATGCCCATGGTCCTGAGAATCTCATGGCAACCGAATAGGAAGTCCTGGGGATTCTCGGATGAAGCCCCATTGAAGGTGGTAGTGAATATCTTGGAGAACTGATCAAGCCTCCACAAAGCATCAGAAGTCATGGCCGCTCCATCACCGGCTTGAGCTGGAATACTTGACTGAACTGCCATAGCTGGCTGAATCACTGGGGCATGGGCCCGAGGAGCTTCTTGCTCTAGGGGTACGTGTAATAGGAGTCTGAGCCCCTCTTCCAGCCTTTGAAGTGGCTGGTGCAGCGGGTAACAATCCCGCTCTAGAAATACTCTTCATAAAGCCTGCTAGTCTGACTATAGCATCCTAGAACTCTGGGGTGATCACAACTCCTCCTAGGACCTGAGCTGGGCCTGCCTGTACTACTGGGGCTGGAACCTCCTCATCACAGTTAACATGAGGCTCCACCTCTGGAACGACTACCTGGGGCTGGGCTCTGCCCCGACCTTTACCTCTGGCACGACCTCGGCCTCTACCCCTCGCGGGTGCAGCTGTGGGCTCGGGCTGCCGTGCGGTGGAAGATAAAGCACATGTTCTCGTCATCTATGAAAGAATAGAGTAGAAGGACAATCAGTGTTTGAGAAACAGAATCGCACGACAAAAAAGACCAAAATTGAGATTTTTCCTAACTCTGTAGCCTCGGAGGGATAAATACAAACGTCTCCGTACCAATTCCCCAGACTCTACCTAGTTTGTCCGTGAGTAGCGAGACCTATGCAACCTATAGCTCTGATACCAACTTGTCATGACCCGAAATTCCCACCATCGGGAGTCGTGATGGCGCCTACCATCGAAGCTAGGCCAGCCAATCCTTAAAAATAGAATATGCTAAAATAATTAAACATTGTGGAAAACCTTTTAGAAATTCAATAAAGAAGAATCAAATGCGGAAAAAAAATACTGAACATAACACTACCCAAAACCTGGTGTCGCTATCTCACATACTACTAAAGAATACTACAACTAAGTCTGAATGAAAGAAAAATACATAAGTTTGTTCTAATACAATAAAACAAACTAAGATAAGGGATAGGGACTTCGGCCTGCGAACGCCGGCTAGGCTACCTCGAGAGTCCCTGGACTGAAGATACTCCCAAAATATCCTACTGCGGCTGCTGTCCGAAAGCTGCTCCAACGCTGTGATCTGTGCAAAAAGCACAGAAAGTGTAGCATCAGCACAACAGACCCCATGTGCTGGTAAGTGCCTGGCCTAACCCTGGCGAAGTAGTGACTAGGCTAGACAGGACTTACTAAAATCAACATGTGCATATATATATGAAGATACAACGACAACAGAAAGAACAACATGATTATATATGAAGGTATACAAGCTAAAAAGGGAACATTCTCAGAAAATATTGAACAATGAGAGCAGGTTATCTGTGACAACATTAAACCAACATCACCTTATTTACTTTCATAAGTGGTCGGCGCGCCACACAATCCCAATAAATATAATATAGGGGGACAGCGTGCCACACGATCCCAATAATCATAATATAGGTGGACGACGTGCCACACGATCCCAATAAATATAATATAGGTGGATGGCGTGTCACACGATCCCAATAATCATAATATAGGTGGACGACGTGCCACACGATCCCAATAAATATAACATAGGTGGACGGCCTGCCACACGATCCCAATAAATATAATAAATGATTTGTATAGCCTACCTCAAGGAGTCCTCCTTTTTAGGGAAAACTCGGCAATATAACGTTCTACCCAATAAGGGTACCACTAGTAGCCCAATCATCTCAATAATGGATATTACATGTAACGCTCAACCGAATAAGGGAACAACAACAATCATAATCTACACGTCCTGGCAAGGGATTCAACCACATTTCTTTACAATACTTACAATTTTGACTTCATAAAAGTCACTACCATTTGAGCCAAAGCTCCAAGAAATCTCATGTTTCATAAATAATTCCTCAACTAACTCATCATGTTAAATTCATCATTTGCTAGGAATGATTCTCAAAATATACCCCAAAGCAAGTACAACAAAGACTCAAGGTCATGCTAGACGCCAGTGTATAGATACTCGTCACCATGCCTATACATCGTACTCGATCATTTAGCAAATAGCAAGCAATAATACTCTTGTCCTATTCCCTCAAGCCGAGATTAGATAAGACACTTACCTCAGTCCGAAAATAGCAATCAATCCTCTAGCACCGCCTTTCCTCTAGAATCCGACCCTGAAATAATGGTATCTAGTCATTTTCAATCCAATAACATCAATTAGGGCTTAATAACACAATCCCATATCCTAGAAATGAAATTCCCATCATTCTACCAAAAATAGCAAAATCCAACACCGGGCCCACATGGTCCAAACTCGAGGCTCAGACCAAATTCCAATCACCCATGACCCCCACGAGTTAGAATATATGATTTCTTTCAAAATCCGACCTCAAATTGAGGTTGAATCACCCAAAATCCCACAAGCCCTAGTTCTATCCAAAACCCTCAATTTCTACCTTTAATTCATGAATTAGGCTAGGATTAATCATGATTAGGTGAAGAAATAATGAAGAAATGATGTTAGGAAAACTTACCCAAGGAGCTATGGAGGAATGAGAGCTTGTAGCTTGAAAATGGAGGGTGAAGGAGAAGAACCCGTATGAGTTTTGTGTGAAAAATCCCGTGCTTCTGTTATGTTTTTATCAAAAAATCACTGGGCAAAAATGCCATATGTGATCACATACAAGGCATTGCGATCGCATAGGGTAGGGAAGCTAGTGCATTGCGATCATGGAGGGAAGGATGCGATCGCATAGAGTAGATATGACTGGGCCAGGGAAATGCTCTATGCGATCGCGAGGTGGGCAATGCGATCGCATAGGTATGGGAAGCTGGGCAATGCGATCGCACAAGGAGAGTTGCGATCGCATAGAATGATTTTGGGCTCCTGAATTTTACACTATGCGATCACGGAAGCACCTATGCGATCGCATAGAACATAATACCAGATACCAGCAACAACTAAAAAAGTACCAGATTTTCAATGCAAAAACATCCCGAACCACCTCCGAAACACTCCCAAGCCCCCGGGGCTCCTAACCAAATGCACACACTAAATCAACAACATCATACGAACTTGCTCAAGTGATCAAATCGCTAAAATAACATCAAAAACAAAGAATCAACCACCAAAACTCAAGATTTCATTTCAAAGTTCATAATTTTCTAACTTTAGCTTTTTAGGTCCGAAACACGTCAAACGACGTCCGATTTCGACCAAACTTCACATGAAGCGCTTAACCAATATTTAAGACCTGTACCGGGCGTCGGAACCAAAATACGAGCCCGATACTTATATTTTCCAACTCATTTTCATTTCCATTTGTCCTTATTAATTTCCGAAAAAACTTTAATAGAAAAAATTCTTTTACCGGGGTTCTGGACCTCGGATTTTGACTTCGGGCACAGGCCCGAGTCCCATATTTTTTTACGGACCTCCCGGGACCATCACATCACCGGTCCGGGCTCGTTTACCAAAAATGTTGACCAAAGTCAACTATATCAATAATAATATCATAATTTTTCAAATTTTCCATAGAATTCATATATCTTAACACAAAAACGTTCCGGTTTCGCGCCCACACATATCGAGGCAACTGAGAGTGAGGTTTCCAAGACCTCGAAAGCGTTGAAAAAAGAGAAAAATACAGTGATGACCCTTTGGGTCGTCACAATTTTGTAACAATTTAAAGACAATCAAATAGAATTTTGTGTTTTAATTTGCCATAAAATAGAATTTAATTAGTTTAAAAATTTTAATAAATAAAAAATAAATACAAACAAAAAAATACAGAAAATACAAAAGAATTGAAATATCCAAATAATAATACAAAAGCACAATACAAAAATATATGTGAAATAATCACAAAAATACAAAAATGAGAAAATATAAAAGAGAAGGGGTTGTTAAATAATTGGGCCAAATACCAAACCCCAAACAAAAATACTCAAGCCCAAGCAAAATGTACCCAGTCCAAGCCCAAAATGCCCCATAACCGGTCTGCCTAGCCTCGAAACTAAACGACACCGTTTCATTAAAACCGATCCTAGCTGTTGAAATTCTTTTATCTAATGGTTTAAACCTGACCGCCTTAAATAAAAGAATGACGTCATATTGTGATGTTAATCTAAGCCGTTCATTCATTTGATCTAATGGACATGGTTTGGACGTCATTAAACGAAACGACGTCGTGTGAAAATCCAGGCCAGACATCATCTTCACCAACCCCCACCCCCTTAACACCACAGACGTATCTAAAACCCCTCTTTACACCCCTAAACTTCATTTTCTTCGAATCGTCTCCCATATGCTCGAATCTTGAAAAATGTTTCGCTAGAAACCTAACTCCGGCGAATGTCACTTCAACCAACCAAGCCCAAAAATCGCACCAAGCCACCCCCTTACCACCCTCAACCCATTTTTGAAGGTTTTAAACACTTAAAGTCACTGTAGCGATTCAAATTTCAGATCAAAGTTTCTTGTAACCCTAAAACTCAAGAAAGACCATAAAAGGCCTTAAAACACTAGGGTCAATTTTTAAGGAGAAAAGAGGAAGGGAAAAGAAAAAGAGAAAAGAAACAGACCGTATAAGATAATGAACAGGAAAAGCTAAGTATTATTTTTCTTCTTTTCCTTTTTGATTTCTTTATTTTTTGAGTTGCATGTTATATATTACATTTTTCTTTAGACTGTTTGTTGTTGCTTCTAGATCTTGATAAATAATTTTTTGATTTTAGGATTAAATATATTGGTTTCTGTAATTGTTTGTTCTGAAATAATAGTGAATAAACAGATTAGAAATTAAGGTTTATGTAAATGAATTTTGTGATTGATTTCTGGACTGTTGTGATACTGATTATGTTGAAAATTAATTTTGAAATTGATTAGAAGTATTTTTTTTTCCTGGATTAGTGGTGAAAATTAATTGACAATAATTGTGCGATTGGTTATAGCTGGTTAATAATTAGCTTATTTTCCATTTGACAAAATAATCAGCAGTCAAATCTTAAAATCAGTATTAGGTCAAATCAAAGGGGTAAAAGGGTAAAAATATAGTAAGGTCTTTAGTAATTTTGATTAAGAAAGTAGGGGCAGACTTGAAAACATAAAGTGGTTACAAGGTAATAAACCTTAGGAAGTGGGGGCAAAATTGGGAATAGGAAATGGTTTAATTGTAATAAACCTAAGGAATCGGGGGTAGTTTGGGTATAATAAAAGGGTAAAAGGGTAGATCTTCTAGAGAAGTGGGGGTAAAATGGGAAATAGACCAGGATGGAATGTTCTAGATAGGGGAATAAGGGCAATTCTTCATAAATAAAAGGGAATAATTGACTAGCTAATAAAACAAAAAAGCACAGAACTGAAATAAAAGAGGGACTGATTTTGTAATTAACAAAATTTGATTTTCCCTCCACTTTAAAATCTATAAATAGACCCCCTTGGGTCTCATTTCAGCATTCTTTTGAACCCTACAAGTTGAGCAAAACTGTCACGACCCAAAATCCGGTCGTGATGGCGCCCAACAATCAAGCTAGGCCAGCCAGACCAACAATTTAATTATAACACAATACCGGTCCCCAAATGGACAACCCAAGAAGAATATATGAGTTTAAGAACTCCAATAATAATAATACTGAACAAAAGTACTGACACTCCCAAAGATCCGGAGTCACAAGTCTAGAGCCTCTAACAAAACCCAACGGAAATAGAGAATACGATATAGAAGTACTCAAGTCTGAATACAAAATATACAATAACAACTGGAATGAGAGGAGAAGCTAGGCTCTGCGAACGTAGGCAGCTACCTCAGCAACTCGATGTGACAATGTAAACGCCGGAGATGTCCGTCTACTGCTCCTGTGTACCTGAGTCTGCACACAAAAGGTGCAGGGAGTAGGGGTGAGTACTAAGTACTCAGTGAGTAACAAATATATATATGTAGCTGACAGTAAGAAATCCACGAAATACCACAATATGAAGCTACACTACAGTCCGAATCTCCTACGAACTAGCAACAATAATACAATACAGCTACCACAGAGTAATTCAACAAATACGGATGCAATGCAATGCACATAACCGCTACGGCGTGTAGCCCGATCCAATTTAACGTCGACGGCGCTCACTGGGGGTGTGTACAGACTCCGGAGGGGCTCCTACAGCCCAAGCGCAATACTGCTGCGGCGTGCAGCCCGATCCTCACATCAACCACTGCGGCGTGCAGCCCGATCCCATACTCAATCCACAATAAGCAATTAAGTCACAAAACAATTCATTTTCCTTAATTCCAGTTCTCAATTCATAATTTATGAAAAATACTTTAACTTTATTAAGTTTGTAAAAGCCGGTGACTTAGCATTTCAAAAATGTGATTTCAATTTCCAGGACTGAGATCAGTGATTTAAGCAATTATAGCTATCACATAAATATTGTCCTCTGAGGACGCTACAGATCGGCACAAGGCCCCAAACAAGGCTTACAGCCCACAAATATAGCAAATACAGTGTATTTCCAACACTAACCACATATTATTCATTTCCGGGATGGACCAAGTCTCAATCCCCAATCACAATCAATCCCGCACCTGCCACGGTGTGCGAGCCACGCCCTATTAGCGTCACAATGTGCTAAGCCGGGGTTTCGAACCCTCAGGCTACCATATACACAAACTACTCACCTCTAGCCGGTCGTAGAATCATCCGCGATGCCTTTTCCTTTGAATTTCGTTGCCTCGTGCGTAGAATCTAGTCAAATAACAATAATTATATCAAATACGGGTCAAAGAATCATAACCCACTTCAATTTATATGAAATTCGCAAAATTACACTAAGTTGGTAAAACCCGACCCCGGGCCCCACTGCTCGGAAAATTCCGAAATTAGTACCAACGCGATCCTTATCTCGCCACGAGTCCGTGCATATAAAATTTATCGAAATTGGAGTTCAAATGGCCTCCCAAATCCAAAAATCCCGTTTTTAATACTTAGGCCACATTTCTTCAAGATTTCAACCCAATTTCATGAAGATTGATGTTAATACTACCATAAATTGATGTTTTTGAGTCAAGAATCTTACCTCAGACGAATACCCGATGACTTCTCAGTGATTTCCTCGAGTTTTCTTCTCTCTAGGGCTCAAATGTGTGTTTTGGGTTAATGAACCCGTAACCTTCTGTTTCTGGATTAAAATCATTGCCAGAACTCTTTCTTCTACGCGATCGCGATCTTCTTCATGCGATCGCGATGCTCAAAATCACGGCCTCACACGATTGCGACATCCTTCATGCGATCGCGATGCACAATCACCCTGCTTCACGCGATCGCATCCTTCATTCCTGCGATCGCGTAGCTCATTTCCCCTGGACCCATTTCTTCTTCTACGCGATCGCGTAGATAAGCATGCGATCGCGATGTACACCCGTTTTCTTCTACGCGATCGCGACTGGTTACCCTGCGATCGCGATGCCCTAGCCCCTAGCTCTACGCGATCGCATTCCCCTCCCCGCGATCGCGGAGAGCAAATGCCTGCTGCGTTTATGACAGCAACCAGCTTTCTCTTTTCTTCCAAAAATGGTCCGTTTGGACCCCCGGATTCATCCCGAGACCCCCGGGACTCCAACGAAAACCACCAACATATTCCAAAACATGATACGAACTTGTTCCAATCATAAAAACACCATACTAAACATCAAAATCACCAATTAACCACGGATTCAAGCCTAAGTTTCTTCAAAACTTTCAAAACTAACATTCAATCCAAAACCCGATCAAACGATGTCCGAATGACCTGAAAATTTGCGGACATATCCAAAATCACATAACGAAGCTACAGAAATTGTCGGAATTCCATTCCGACCCCCGGATCAAAATATCACCTACCATCCGGTTTTCGCCAAAAATTAACATTCGCCAATTCAAGCTTAAAACTACACCGGACCTCCGAATTCAATTCCGATTGTTCTCCTAAGTCATAAATGATCCCCCGAACTAGTCGAATCATCAGAATCCGGTTCCGAGCACTCTAACTCAATAGTAAATTCTTGGTTGACTTTTCACATTCAAGCTTTCTTCAAACATGCTATTTGTTTCATTTTCTATCCAAATCACTCCTAACTCACCCGATATACTCTAATACTATTTTAAAAGCATAATATATGTAAATGCAAGGTAACGGGATGGTAATTCACGTAACGACGGGCCGGGTCGTTACAAAAACCCTAGAAAATTCTGAAACCCTAGAAATCTCAATTCTCTATTTTAAATACACTCAAAACCCTAAAATTCTACTGATCTCTGATCAATTAGTGTTTCTTGTGTTGATTTCTGTTGGTTTTGCTGATCGATTCATGCTCCTTGTGGTTTTCTATTGTTTTTTTCTGGATTAAATCAAGTTGATGTGGTTTTCTACTATTTTTTTCTGGATTAAATCAAGTTGGTGTGGTTGTTTCACTGATTTTTCTGATTGATCTCTGGTTATTGCGAATTAATCTGGTGTTGATTGAGCTGTAGCTAATTGTTGTTGACATTCTGTTGTTGATCCTTTTCTGCTGTTGTGACCTAGAATCTCATTGATTTCTTTTATTTCCAGGTACATTTCTGTAAATTCCAGAAATCACGATTTGAAAGCTTGAATTTGAATACATGTGAAGAGTTGAAGTCTGAAGTCAAATTAGTTCCCTTAACTGTGTACTAGGATAGATTCGTTTATTTTGTTAGTCATTATTTTGACTTGATTTTGTTTTGTACATATTAAACTGGACTGGACTGTTAAAGTTTTATAGGTTGATCTGAAGTTTAGATAAATGTAAATATCTCAAACCTAGGACTCAACTTAGGCCTTAGATCATGTGACCTAAAATAAGGTGTTTGAATGTGACGACCCGACCCGTTGTCACGGGAATTACCACCCTGTTATGTTGAAATTGTATGTTTTATGCGTTTATATCGGTGTTAAAGTCTATCGGGTGATTTAGGAGTGATTTGGATTGAAAATGAGGCATATAGCCTTTTTGAAGGAGACTTGAATAAGGAAAGTCAACCCGGAGTTGACTATTTGGTTAGAGGGCTCGGAATCAGATTCTGATGATTCGGTTAGTTCCGGGAGGTGATTTGTGACTTAGGGGAGCGATCGGAATTGAATTTGGAGGCCGGTGTAGAAATAGGCTTGAATTGGCTAAGGTTGAATTTTGGCGAAATCCGAACGGTAGGTGAGATTTTGATCCGGGGGTCGGAATGGAATTCCGACAGTTGCAGTAGCTTCGTTATGTGATTTTGGATGTGCCTGCAAAATTTCAGGTCATTCGGACGTCGTTTAGTCGGGTTTTTGATTGATTGTGTAATTCGGAATGTTTTAAGGAATTTAGGCTTGAATTTGATGTGAATTATGGGTTTTGGTGTTATTAGACGTGTTTTGAGGATTGGAGCAAGTTCGAATAAGGTATTAAGATGTGTTGGTGTGTTTGGATGAGGTCCCGGGGGCCTCGGGGTGATTTCGGATGGTTAAACGGGAGAAAATGTGGAAAATTGTAGGTTTTTGAGTCTGTTCTGTTGTTTTCGCTCCTGCGGAAATGGGAGCGCAGGAGCGAGTCCGCAGGAGCGGACAAGAAGGCGCAGAAGCGGGATAGACCGCTGAAGCGGAGCCTGGCCCGCAGGGGCGGCTTCGCTGAAGCGAGTGGGCGATCGCAGAAGCGGTCCTGAGGCGTGATGGGGAGGTCCGCAGAAGCGGGTGGTTGATCGCATAGGCGAGTCCGCAGGAGCGGACTCTTGATCGCAGAGGCGGAAAGGACCGCAGGGGCGGAAGTATTTCCGCAGAAGCGGACTCGTAGGAGCGGTCCTTGGATCGTAGGTGCGAAAATGGCCAAAAGGGCATGGGTTCGCAGAAGCGACCAATTTGTCACAGAAGCGGTTCCGCAGGGGCGGAAAATGGTCCGCAGAAGCGAAAATCGTAGTGAATTAATTGTATCAGAAGTTAGAAAATTTCAGAAACATTTCACACATTTGGGTCTCGGCTTTAGAGGCGATTTGGGCGATTTTGAAGAGAAACTCAAGGGAAATCATCAGGTAATCAACTATGGACTTAAACTATGATTAGTATTGATAATATTATGCAATTATATCATGAAAATGGAAGAATTTGGGGTAATTTATGGAGGATTTAGCCCTAGGCTTGAACTTTAGAAAATCAAGGTTTTGAATGGGCAAATGGAGTCCGAATTTGGTAAAATTGATATGCTTAGACTCGTATTGAGATGAGGGTTCCGAATATGTGACTTTTGTAATTTTTCGACAAGCGTACCGAAAGTCGGGTTTTGACAACTTTGGGAATTTTGATGTAAATTGAGTTGTATTGATTGGGTGTCGTCCCATTGGCCTAATTTGTTGTATTTCTACTGTATTTGATCAGATTCTACGCGTGCGGAGCTTGATTCTCGTGGCAAGGGCATTGCGGAGTAGTCGTCGCGCCGTATTGAGGTGAGTAATAGATATGGGTGATGACCAGCGGGTTCGAAACCCCGGTATACCACTTTGTGACGCTGTATAGCGGCGAGACACGTACTCTCTTGTGAGTGCGGGGTCGATTGTGCTTGGGGACTATGGCTTAGTCCGACTTGTTGATACTTGTATTATGATATTAGGCTATTCTCGAGCCGTCGAACCTCCTTCTCGGATGGTTGCATATTATATATTGTGATAATGGCCACTCTTGAGCCGAGGAACCCCATTCTTGGGCGGTTGAGTATACTTGTGGGCCGTGAGCCGGTTATTGGATCCCGCGAGGATCATTATCATTGTCTTATCATATTGACATGCTAGTTTACTACTAGTCGGCAGCTATTTCTGTTATCATGTTATTTCCAAATCTTTGGAACTTGATATTTCTGTTTTCAACTGAAAAATGATAAAAGATGTTTTCAAAACTACTTTTGAGCCTGCGAGGCTGTGATTGCATATTAGTTGACTAGTAGTGGATCGGGCTGCGCGCCGCAGCAGTACATATGTCGGATCGGACTGCACGCCGCAGTGATATTGTGCTTGGGCTGTAGGAGCCCCTCCGGAGTCTGAACCCCCACAGTGAGCACTGGTACCCAAATTGGATCGGGCTACGCGCCGTAGCGGTCATATCATGCATTGCATTGCATTTAGCTACATCTGCTAGCTGTTATACTGTTTTGCCGGTACTTATTGGTACATGTACAATTGATATTGATTCTGTGACAGGGTATTTGAATACAACTTTACATAGTGCTTTATTGCGGATTTCTTATCTGCGTTGTCTTACCCTTGTTTATTACCACCGAGTCTGGCAGTACTCATTTTACTCCCTGCACCTTGTGTGCAGATCCAGGTACCTCTCAGCAGTGATCCAGTAGCTGTGCGAGGCGACATCCGTGGGATATACAAGGTAGCTGCAGAGTTCGCAGGACCCGATATTCCTTCTCGCTGTCTCTTGATTTTTGTATTGACTTTTCTTTCCGCACTTGGTATCCTGTAAACCTTTATACACTCATGTTCACTAGAGGCTCATGACTCTTGACCCTTTGGTCTATGGGAGTTGATGTATTATGGGACTTGGTTCCCTGTTTTTGTTATATGTATCGCTATTGCTTCGTGATTTGATATGCTTAAATGGGCAAAAGAGAGCTTCTAGCTCCGTTATTGTTATTGATTGGTCAGGCTGGCTTAGCAATGTGCTGGGCGCCATCACGACCGGATTTGGGGTCGTGACAAGTTGGTATCAGACCCTAGGTTTACTAGGCCTCATGAGTCTTGAGCCGGTTAGTAGAGTCTTGTGGATCGGTACGGGGACGCCTGTACTTATCCTCGGGAGGCTGCGAACCTTTAGGAAAACTTCACTTTTCTTGAACTCGGTCGTGCGATCTTGTTGTTCTGAGAACTGAACTTCTATATTCTATTCTCTCGCAGATGGCGAGAACGCGAGCATCAGAACAAGGTGGACGACCTCCATTGCCACCTGTTAGAGGCCGTGGGCGCGGTCGTGCTAGAGGTAGAGGTAGGGCGGCCGAGGTAGTGCCAGCTGACCCGCCCGTTGTACCAGTTCAGGAGCAGCTCCCAGTGGTTGATGCTCCAGCAACCCCAGTTCAGGGCCAGACTGTATCTATTGTTATTCCTGCTCTTCAGGAGACTCTTGCTCAGATATTATCAGTGTGTTCCGGTTTGGCTCAGGTAGTTTCAGCTACCGCTACTATAGCGACATCTCAGTCAGGGGGTGGTCAGCAGACCCCTGCAGCTCGCACACCTGACCCGGTTGTTCAGGGACTTCAGACGCCAGAGGCGGTCCCCGCTCAGGTGGTTGCACCGGTTATTCTTCCAGCTGCACCAGCTCCAGCTCCAGAGCATATGGTTCAGGTTATGCCCGATGACGAGCAGCGTCGTCTTGAGAGATTTGGTAGACTTCAGCCACCCCATTTCAGTGGCGTTGAGGGCGAGGATGCCCAGGGTTTCTTGGACAAGTGTCAGAGGATGTTGCGGACGGCTGGTATTCTTGAATCTAGCGGAGTTTCATTTACTACTTTTCAGTTCACTGGTCCTGCATTTGATTGGTGGGAAGAGTTTGAGAGGCGTAGGCCTGCAGGAGCAGCACCTCTCACATGGCAGCAGTTCTCTACTCTCTTCTAGAGAAATATGTACCTCAGTCTCGTCGCGAGGAGCTACGTCGCCAGTTCGAGTGGTTGGTTCAGGGTGACATGTCTGTGACCTAGTATGAGCTTAGATTCACATAGTTGGCTAGGCATGCCACATGGATGATCCCTACTGATAGGGAGAGGATCAGGAGGTTCATTGATGGCCTCAATTACTCTATCCGCATTCTTATGACCAGAGAGAGAGTTTTGTCATCATCGTTTGAGTAGGTTGTTGATATGGCACGCTCCATTGAGGCGGATCGTCGCCGAGAGAGAGAGGAGCGGGAGGCCAAGAGGCCTCGTGGTTCTGGCAGTTTCGGTGGTGCTCCATCTAGAGGGCATTCCCAGCAGAGCAGAGGTCGCTCATCTAGACCTTCTCATTCAGGCCGCCCAGAGCAGAGCAGAGGTTCTTATGGTCGTGGTCGACATGGGTTTCGGCAGGGTCAGTCATCACTTAGTGCCCTTCCAGCCCAGGGTGCAGCACCTACTTCATCAGCCCAGGGTTCTTCTGCGGCGAGGGGTTCCCTTCAGTCCCCTTCTCCAGCACCAGGTGCATGTTATGAGTATGGTGAGTTTGGCCACATGAGGAGACATTGCCCTCGACTCCGTAGGGATAGGACTCAGCAGAGGGATCAACCCTCATCTTCAGCACCATCTCAGGCTAGTAGAGGTGAAGTTCAGTCTTCTCGTGGTCGGCCCAGAGGCGAGGAGAGATCCGGTGGAGGCCAAGCACGGTTCTATGCACTCCCTGATAGGCGTGATGGAGTTGCCTCCTATGCAGTGATTACAGGTATCATTTCTGTCTATCACAGAGATGCCTCTGTTCTATTTGATCCAGGGTCCACATATTCTTACGTGTCCTCTTATTTTGCACATCATTTGGGTGCGACTCGTGGTAGTCTTGATTTACCTGTTCATGTATCCACCCCCGTGGGTGATACGATTGTTGTGGATCATGTTTATAGATCCTGTGTTATATCTATTGGGGGTCTGGAGACCCAGGCAGATTTGTTATTGTTGGGGATGGTGGACTTTGATGTTATATTGGGTATGGACTGGTTGTCTCCGTACCATGCTATATTGGACTGTCATGCTAAGACAGTTACGTTGGCCATTCCTGGTATTTCTCAGATTGAGTGGCGGGGTTCGACCAATTTCGTCCCTAGCCGTGTTATTTCGTTCTTAAAAGCTTAGAAGATGGTTGAAAAAGGGTGCTTATCGTACTTAGCTTTTGTGAGAGATGTGGGAGTCGAGTCTCCTAGCATTGATTCTGTACCTGTTGTGAGGGACTTTCTAGATGTATTTCTCTCAGACCTGCCGGGCATGCCGCCGGACAGGGATATTGATTTTGGCATTGACTTGGTGCCGGGCACTCAGCCTATATTCATTCCTCCTTATCGGATGGCACCAGCTGAGTTGAAAGAACTGAAAGAGCAGCTTCAAGAGCTTCTGGATAAGGGTTTCATCCGCCCTAGTGTGTCTCCGTGGGGTGCGCCGGTATTATTTGTTAAAAAGAAAGATGGTTCCATGCGAATGTGTATTGATTATCGACAATTGAACAAAGTGACGGTGAAGAACAAGTACCCTCTACCGTGCATAGATGATTTGTTTGATCAGTTACAGGGTGCGAGGGTGTTTTCTAAGATCGATCTTCGTTCAGGCTATCATCAGCTGAAGATCAGGGACTCGGATATTATGAAGACTGCATTCGGGACCCGATATGGTCATTATGAGTTTCTTGTGATGTCGTTTGGGCTGACCAACGCCCCAGCAGCATTTATGCATCTGATGAACAGTGTGTTCAGGCCCTATTTGGATTCATTTGTGATTGTGTTCATTGATGACATTCTAGTCTACTCCCGTAGTCAGGAGGAGCATGCTCAGCATTTGAGTATTGTGTTGCAGAGATTGAGGGAGGAGAAGCTATATGCTAAATTCTCCAAGTGCGAGTTTTGGCTCGAGTCCGTAGCATTTCTGGGACATGTGGTGTCTCGCGATGGTATTCAGGTTGATCCTAAGAAGATAGAGGCGGTGCAGAATTTGCCTAGACCGTCCTCAGCTACAGAGATCAGGAGTTTTCTTGGTTTGGCGGGATATTATCGCCGGTTTGTTCAGGGATTTTCATCCATTGCTTCTTCATTGACTAAATTGACCCAGAAGGGTGCACCATTCATGTGGTCGGATGAGTGCGAGGAGAGCTTTCAGAAGCTCAAGACAACTTTGACCACAACTCCAGTGATAGTATTGCCATCAGCTTCAGGTTCATATACTGTTTATTGTGTTGCCTCGAGAGTGGGGATAGGTTGTGTGTTGATGTAGGAAGGTAATGTGATTGCTTATGCTTCTCGGTAGTTGAAGCCACATGAGAAGAACTATCCTATTCATGATTTGGAGCTAGCCGCCATTGTTCATGCATTGAAGATTTAGAGGCACTATTTGTATGGTGTGTCTTGTGAGGTGTATACCGACCATCGTAGTCTCCAACACTTGTTCAAACAGAAAGACCTTAATTTGAGACAACGGAGATGGCTTGAGTTGCTTAAGGATTATGACATCACTATATTATATCATCCGGGGAAGGCCAATGTGGTGGCCAATGCTTTGAGCCGGAAGGCGGTCAGTATGGGGAGCTTGGCATATATTCCGGCTGAGGAGAGACCATTTGCTTATGATGTTCAGGTGCTAGCCAATCGGTTAGTGAGGTTAGATATTTCGGAGCCCAGCCGGGTATTGGCTTGTGTTGTATCTCGGTCATCTCTATATGATCGTATTCGTGAGCGTCGGTATGATGATCCACATTTGGCTGTCCTTAGGGACAGAGTTCAGCATGATGATGCTAGAGATGTCACCATTGATAGTGACGACATATTGAGGATGCAGGGCCGGATATGTGTGCCCAATGTTGATGGCCTTCGTGAGTTGATTCCGGAGGAGGCCCATAGCTCGCGGTATTCTATCCATCCAGGAGCCGCGAAGATGTATCAAGATTTGAAACAGCACTATTGGTGGAGAAAGATGAAAATGGACATTGTCGGACATGTAGCACGGTGCCTCAACTGTCAGCAGGTTAAGTACGAGCATCAGAGGCCCGGCGGTGTATTTCAGCGCATTGTTATTCCCGAGTGGAAATGGGAGAGGATCACTATGGACTTTGTTACTGGACTTCCTCGAACGGCGAGGAAGTTTGATTCTGTATGGGTGATTGTGGATAGACTGACCAAGTCAGCTCACTTCATTCCAGTTAGTACTACCTACTCATCGGAGCGGTTGGCGGCGATCTTTATTCGAGAGATTGTTCGGTTGCATGGAGTTCCAGTGTCTATCATATCCGACAGGGGTACTCAGTTCACTTCTCAGTTTTGGAGAGCATTTCAGCGAGAGATGGGTACGCGGGTTGAGTTGAGTATAGCATTTCACCCCCAGACAGACGGGCAATCTGAGCGCACTATTTAGATTCTGGAGGATATGTTGCGAGCATGTGTGATTGACTTTGGTGGTTCGTGGGATGAGTTCCTACCACTTGCTGAGTTTGCCTACAACAACAATTATCAGTCGAGTATTCAGATGGCCCCGTATGAGGCATTGTATGGCAGACGGTGTAGATCCCCCGTGGGATGGTTTGAGCCTGGTGAGGTTAGATTGATAGGGACCGAGTTAGTCCAGGATGCTCTGGATAGAGCAAAGTTGATCCAGGAGAGGCTTCGTACAGCACAGTCTCGTCGGAAGAGTTATGCGGACCGTAGAGTTCGAGAGTTGTCTTTCATGGTTGGTGACAGAGTATTGTTGAAGGTTTCACCTATGAAGGGTGTCATGAGGTTTGGGAAGAAAGGAAAGTTGAGTCCCAGGTACATTGGTCCTTTTGAGATACTTAGGAGAGTTGGAGAGATGGCATATGAGTTGGCCTTGCCGCCCAGCTTATCCAGCGTTCATCCAGTATTCCATGTGTCTATGCTCCGAAGTACATTGGAGATCCGTCTCATGTATTAGATTTCAGCACCATTCAGCTTGATGGTGATCTATCCTATGATGTGGAGCCTATTGCCATTTTGGGACGGCAGGTGAGAAAATTGAGGTCTAAGGAGATTGCATCAGTTAAGGTTCGGTGGAGAGGTCGACCCGTGGAGGAGGCCACTTGGGAGGTCAAGCGGGAGATGCGGAGCAGATATCCTCACTTGTTTGAGACTTCAGGTATGTTTCTTGACCCGCTCGAGGACGAGCGTTTGCTTAAGAGGGGAGAATGTGACGACCCGGCCCGTCGTCATGGGAATTACCACCCCGTTATGTTGAAATTGTATGTTTTATGCTTTTATATCAGTGTTAAAGTCTATCGGGTGATTTAGGAGTGATTTGGATTGAAAATGAGGCATATAGCCTTTTTGAAGGAGACTTGAATAAGGAAAGTCAACTCGGAGTTGACTATTTGGTTAGAGGGCTCGGAATCAGGTTCTGATGATTCGGTTAGTTCCGGGAGGTGATTTGTGACTTAGGGGAACGATCGGAATTGAATTTGGAGGCCCGGTGTAGAAATAGGCTTGAATTGGCTAAGGTTGAATTTTGGCGAAATCCGAACGGTAGGTGAGATTTTGATCCGGGGTCGGAATGGAATTCCGACAGTTGCAGTAGCTCCGTTAGGTGATTTTGGATGTGCCTGCAAAATTTCAAGTCATTCGGACGTCGTTTAGTCGGGTTTTTGATTGATTGTGTAATTCGGAATGTTTTAAGGAATTTAGGCTTGAATTTGATGTGAATTATGGGTTTTGATGTTATTAGACGTGTTTTGAGGATTGGAGCAAGTTCGAATAAGGTATTAAGATGTGTTGGTGTGTTTGGATGAGGTCCCGGGGGCCTCGGGGTCATTTCGGATGGTTAAACGGGAGAAAATGTGGAAAATTGCAGGTTTTTGAGTCTGTTCTGTTGTTTTCGCTCCTGCGGAAATAGGAGTGCAGGAGCGAGTCCGCAGGAGCGGACAAGAAGGCGCAGAAGCGGGATAGACCGCTGAAGCGGAGCCTGGCCCGCAGGGGCGGCTTCGCTGAAGCGAGTGGGCGATCGCAGAAGCGGTCTAGAGGCGTGATGGGGAGGTCCGCAGAAGCGGGTGGTTGATCGCGGAGGCGAGTCCGCAGGAGCGGACTCTTGATCGCAGAGGCGGAGAGGACCGCGGGAGCGGATGAAAATCCGCAGAAGCGGACTCGTAGGAGCGGTCCTTGGATCGCTGGTGCGGAAATGGCCAAAAGGGCCTGAGTTCGCAGAAGCGACCAAATGGACGCAGAAGCGGTTCCGCAGGGGCGGAAAATGGTCCGCAGAAGCGAAAATCGCAGTGAGTTAATTGTATCAGAAGTTAGAAAATTTCAGAAACATTTCACACATTTGGGTCTCGGCTTTAGAGGCGATTTGGGCGATTTTGAAGAGAAACTCAAGGGAAATCATCAGGTAATCAACTATGGACTTAAACTATGATTAGTATTGATAATATTATGCAATTATATCATGAAAATGGAAGAATTTGGGGTAATTTATGGAGGATTTAGCCCTAGGCTTGAACTTTAGAAAATCAAGGTTTTGAATGGGCAAATGGAGTCCGAATTTGGTAAAATTGATATGCTTAGACTCGTATTGAGATGAGGGTTCCGAATATGTGACTTTTGTAATTTTTCGACAAGCGTACCGAAAGTCGGGTTTTGACAACTTTGGGAATTTTGATGTAAATTGAGTTGTATTGATTGGGTGTCGTCCCATTGGCCTAATTTGTTGTATTTCTACTGTATTTGATCGGATTCTACGCGTGCGGAGCTTGATTCTCGTGGCAAGGGCATTGCGGAGTAGTCGTCGCGTCGTATTGAGGTGAGTAATAGATGTGGGTGATGACCAGCGGGTTCGAAACCCCGGTATACCACTTTGTGACGCTGTATAGCGGCGAGACACGTACTCTCTTGTGAGTGCAGGGTCGATTGTGCTTGGGGACTATGGCTTAGTCCGACTTGTTGATACTGTATTATGATATTAGGCTATTCTTGAGCCGTCGAACCTCCTTCTCGGATGGTTGCATATTATATATTGTGATAATGGCCACTCTTGAGCCGAGGAACCCCTTCTTGGGCGGTTGAGTATACTTGTGGGCCGTGAGCCAGTTATTGGATCCCGCGAGGATCGTTATCATTGTCTTATCATATTGACATGCTAGTTTACTACTAGTCCGCATCTATTTCTGTTATCATGTTATTTCCAAATCTCTGGAACTTGATATTTCTGTTTTCAACCTGAAAAATGATAAAAGATGTTTTCAAAACTACTTTTGAGCCTGCGAGGCTGTGATTGCATATTAGTTGACTAGTAGTGGATCGGGCTGCGCGCCGCAGCAGTACATATGTCGGATCGGACTGCACGCCGCAGTGATATTGTGCTTGGGCTGAAGGAGCCCCTCCGGAGTCTGAACCCCCACAGTGAGCACGGGTACCCAAAATTGGATCGGGCTACGCGCCGTAGCGGTCATATCATGCATTGCATTGCATTTTAGCTACATCTCCTAGCTGTTATACTGTTTTGCTGGTACTTATTGGTACAGGTACAGTTGATATCGATTCTGTGACAGGGTATTTGAGTACAACTTTACATAGTGCTTTATTGCGGATTTCTTATCTGTGTTGTCTTACTCTTGTTTATTACCACTGAGTCTGGCAGTACTCATTTTACTCCCTGCACCTTGTGTGCAGATCTAGGTACCTCTCAGCAGTGATCCAGTAGCTGTGCGAGGCGACATCCGTGAGATATACGAGGTAGCTGCAGAGTTCGCAGGACCCGATATTCCTTCTCGCTGTCTCTTGATTTTTGTATTGACTTTTCTTTCCGCACTTGGTATCCTGTAAACCTTTATACACTCATGTTCAGTAGAGGCTCATGACTCTTGACCCTTGGTCTATGGGAGTTGATGTATTATGGGACTTGGTTCCCTGTTTTCGTTATATGTATCGCTATTGCTTCGTGATTTGATATGCTTAAATGGGCAAAAGAGAGCTTCTAGCTCCGTTATTGTTATTGATTGGTCAGGCTGGCTTAGCAATGTGCTGGGCGCCATCACGACCAGATTTGGGGTCGTGACATTGAAACACGCAAGATCCTTTATGATAGTATAAATTGTTAAATCTAGGCTTCAACTGTTCTAATATATGAATGAAAAATAAAAATAATTTGTTAACATCTTTTCTGTTGGTTACATTTGAGAATGATTCCAGTTGTTGAGATCAAAAAATAAAAAATAAATTCATGTGTTGAGCCGAATCTTTTGTTATTTAGGCCAGTGTTGAAACAATGTTATCCCATTACTGTGAAGTCCAATAGTTTTAAGTGCGGTATTCTAGTTCATATCTAGTATTAGAAGTTCAATTCTAAGAGTGAATGATTTAGTAACCAGGCCTTTAGATATACAAATTGCAAATAATCACAAAAGGTATAATAGTACTGGTGTTTTATTATTAATAGTTAAATATGTAGTCTCAATCATATAGTTCAGAAAATGATCTGAATATGAATATCTGCAAAAGTCAAATAACTTGAACCCCAGTTTCATCAATGTGTATCATGTAGAACGTATAAGTTTGTTGAATAATACACAGATCATGAGTTGAGTTTAATTATTAATAGAATTAGCCTGAAGTTAAGTATATTAGTTAAGTAATACTGAGAATTACTTTCCTGTTTTCAAATTATACAAAAATGGACGTCATTCGTGCTGAGCCTATATCCTTTGCTTTATGCTAGGGCTGGGCTCACTTTTGAGACCAAATCTCAATCATCAATTAAGTAAGACCCTTCTAATAGGGCTGGCAGACCCATTGGGGTGTATAAATAACCCGGACCACAGTTTGTGCCTAAAATGGCTAGGTTTGTTTGGTGCCATAAGGACTCGGCACCCCTTCTATGACCCAGTAATTTAGAAACTCATTTGAAGTACGACTTTTCTTTGGACAACAATAAGAGTAAAAAATAAAAAATATAGATTTCATTAGGTTTGGCCTTTAATAATAAGTGAGATTGAGCTTTGCCCAAACTATATACAAAGTTACGGGGCCATCAATAAGTGTTGCATAAAAATATTTAGAAATTGGGGGGACCATTTAGCAAATTCCACAATTCCCCAAAGTTAATAACTACGTAGTCACGTTAGGCGCGTGTTTCATAAATTTACCTTCCTAAATAAGGGTGCACCTTTGTGTGACCCAAATTCAAGTCTCAACAGAGTCGAAATGAGCCAAAAGCCATGGGCGTACTGGTATGGCGTGGCTCGAAGTGCATTTTCACGACGTTGCAAGTCTTTAAAAAATAATAATAAATAAAAACGGATTGTCAAAAAAAGGCACATAAAATAAAACATATGTGGAAATCAGATAAAATAAAATACAACAGTTGAGCGACTGTGCTAGAACCACTGAATCCGGGAGTGCCTAACACATTCTCCCAGGTTAACAGAATTCCTTATCCGGATTTCTGGTTCGCAGACTGTTAATAGAGTCATATTTTCCTCAGTTCACGATATAATTGGTGACTTGGGAAACCATTAATCTCCTAAGTGGTGAATATAAAAAAATAAATAATTAATCCCGTTTTGCCTGTCCTTTAATTGGAAAAACTCCTTATTATACCCTTCACGGGGTGTAATATAAAATGGAGGTGTGACAGTTCTAGCGACTCTACTGGGGATAAGAAACCCAGAACTTCTGTTCAGGGTTCAAGAATTCGAGCTCAGAATAATTGTTGTATTTGCTTATATCTGATTTTCCTATATGTTCATGATTTGTGTGCTAAATATTTACCGTTTTGATATTATTTGAACTGTCTACATAAACTGTGCCGAAAACCCTTTCTCTTCTCACCTCCGGGGATGTGCTTACTGGTTGAGACTCCCCATTCTGTTAGTGTCATACCCTAAATAAGAAAAGAAGTCGGACAAGTTATTAAGTCGGACGATCTCTAGGGTCCCCGGTACGTAGCCCCCCTCTTCGACTCGAGTTGTCCGCTGGGGTATGCAGTCTAGACCAAAAACCAAAGTCTTGAACTTAGAAATAGGGATGATTATTTGCATCACGTATGACTTAGGGGACTCAACATAGGGGTTGGGTCCGTCTAGGACAGGTAACCGGATATAAAATGACCACCATGCATTTTATGTATTGCATTTATTTGTCTCGGGCTAACATGCTGACCGGTTTTAAAATAAATTTTGTGGAATTGCGGAAAAAGAGAAAAAAAAAGAAATAATAGTAGTTGTTTAGTTTTATAAAAACTTATATCTAAATAATGTCGAAATTCTGTTGGAAATTTATAAAAATAAAAAAAAGGTTGAAAATAAGAAAGTTTTGATTTTAATAATTCGAGCAAAGAGAAATATAAAAGAGTTTTGTTTTGGGGATTATTAAAAATAAAGAAAATTGTTATTTTGTCTTATTTTCAAAAGCAAAAGAGATACATGGTTGAAAAAGAAAATTTGTTTGATTTTTCCAAAATTAAAAAATGAAAAATGGTTTGTCAAAATGGTTTGACCGAACTACGCCGGTTTGATTCTCGTCTTTCGGGGCGTGATATGTAGGCAACCCTTAACGGGTCCAACCACCTCTTTTGTGTAAATAACCAAAAAGGTCAAATTTAGTTTTAAATCAAGTAATGCCTTTTTGTCAAAAATAGCCGAATGTCCCGAAAGGGCGCCGGAAGGTTGTTTATGCAAAAATAGCCACATTTTCCAAAATCAGCAAGCACATCCTTTAAATCTTCATTTGAAGTGCTGAAGGGCCGTATTTGCAAAATTAAGCTTTATTTTTTAAATTAGAATTGTGGAAAAATATATATTCTTTAGGTCATAATAAATGATTAAAATCACCTTAGTAAATGTGTAGGATGAGCACGATTCAAAATGAACCTTTTTCAATCATGAATAAAATCCCTTTAGAGTTACGTCTATGGTGGAATGATCTAGATAAAGATGGACAAGACGAAGTCAAGAAATATTTGAAAGGTCTTACTGGGTTACTCGATATTGTGCCTAGAGGAGATATCACCAGAGCATTAGTCACTTGTTGGGATCCGGCACATAACGTGTTTCATTTTTTGGACTTCGAGCTTACCCCAACATTAGAGGAAGTTGCCAGTTACATTGGGAAAGATGAGGTTCCTCTGAAGGAAAAATACCCGATTGCTCCAAGAGATGATACTGCTCACAGATTTCTAGATTCCCTGAAAATAGTCCGGAGTGTTCATAATGAAGATTTGGCGAATGGTTTTTGTACTATAAGTTTCATATACCATAGATATGGTCATATCGGAGGCTTTAACAACCTGGGAAACAAGATTTGTAGCAAAGCAAACCGTGCAAAATGGGAGGAGCATAGACGTTTTTCTTTCATGGTAGCTTTCTTGGGTTTGATAGTGTTTCCAAGTAAAGATGGGAACATTGATATAAGAATAGCCGGAATTGTCAGTGCTCTCCTCACTCAAGATAATAGTACTTTGGCGCCTATGGTGTTAGCTGATGTCTTTTGCGCCCTTACAGCTTATAAAGCTGGAGTACATTTCTTCAAAGAATTCAATTTATTATTACAAATGTGGATGATCGAGCACCTATGCCATCGTCCTCAATTTTTGAGCTACGAGTCTCTATAGAAAACATGCATAGAAGAATTCTACACGAGGATTAAATGGGTCAAATTTCCAGAAGGATTTATGGGTTGAAGACATACTTCCGATCTCTTACTGCTAGTCAAATAGAATGGACACTCGGGTGGCTACCTGTTAATGAAATCATATACATGCCAACAGAGGGGTCACATATTCTCTTAATGGGGATTAAAAGAATTCAACCCTATGCTCCATATCGAGTTTTACGGCAACTCAGAAGATATCAGATAGTACCGAAAGATGGGGACCTCAATACTCAAGTAATTGAGATTAGTCTCGACGGACAATTTCCTAAAGCAAAAGTCCGTCAAATTTGGAATGAATGCAAATGTTTAAAATTAGATACTTGTGTGAGGGATCGGGCTAAAGGAAAAGTGTCACCTGGATATTCCATTTGGTATAGGAGAGATTCTGAGCATGAAAGGCCAGCTAAAAGACCTCAAATCCAAGAATTTGCAGAGTTGTCAAGAGAGCAGTGGATTGGTTGGCCAAAGAAAATGACTACCGGGCAAAGATTAGAATGCTGGAAAAATAAGTCCAAGACCTCAAATTCGAAAACAGTGTGCAGGTAGCAGCTGATGAGGGTGAGAAAAAGCAACTGGTTAAAAAGAATGAAGCGTTACAAGCTCAAATTCAGAAAATAAGGATAAGAACTGAAACCCCTGTCCAAAATGCCTGAGATGCAAAGTTGATAGATAATTTGCGACAAAAAGTGAGTGATTATAGTTTTGACCTATACAAAGCAGAGAAAGAACTAACCGGGGTTCGGAGACAGTTAGCTAAGAATGCAGAAGAAAGGGACCGCATGATTCAACAACTGAAAGAAGAGCATGATATCAAAGTTTCCAGATTGAGGAAAAAGGTTATTATTGCAGAGGTCAAAATTAGCAAACAAGTGAAATAATTCGGTATGGAAAGAGAACATTGCTATACAACCTTAGCACAATTAGAGATGGATCTGCAACAACTTCAGGAGAAAAATCAACAGACTTTAGAGGCTCGAGCTGAGCAAATTGGGAGATTACTTTAGGAAAAAGGGATGATTAGAGAAAAAATCGTTGACATTGCTCATTATATCACTCGGAAGTGCCAGATATGAGAAGATATGACCAAGACAATATTTTTCAAAAGGGACTTGCATATAGGCCCGTGGCAAGACCGAACGATGTCCTGCGGGCACTAGGATCTTTGATGTATTCTTGAGTCTATATTGCATTAGGTTAAGCATTCGAGTCTGTGTTTTTCTTTCTGCATTTTAATTCAAACAGTTGTTTAAAGGGTCATAGTTTGGTTGTCATTTAGAATCCATCTTTGTAATCGTTGTTGGCTATTAATAAATTCAAAAATTCCCAAAACATTATATTTGTATTCTTTGTTTTTCTTTTTTAAAACACACGTGCGATAGGCAAATTAATAGGATCGATATTAATCATATAAACATAAATCAAAAGAACATTGAAAAAAAAGAGAAGAAGAGAAAAAGAGAAAAGAAAAGAAGAAAAAATGGAAATGAAAAAGATGATAAAAAGAGAAATAAAAGTCGTAGCAAAAGAATTGGAAAAGCAAGGAAAAGGTGATTCACGCCCAAATATGTCATATAAAAGACAATGCGGTCGCTGTCAATATAATCCGGATTATTAAGTCCAGAGTCGAATCCCACAGAGAATTAACCTATCAATTGCAACTTTCAAAACCCAACAATACTCCTGAATCAGCTCCCCAAACTTTTGAATATATTTGTGGATGATTTCTACTAACTACTTTTTGCAAGGAACTAAAGACTTGAAGAAAATAATTGAATGTGATGTAAAGAATAAAGAGAAAGACTAAGGTCTAGATTTCCCCTATTGATGGAATCCTCTATGCTTATACAAATTATCAATATTTTTCTATCAATCATGAACTCTATTTATACCGTAATTCTCTCTCGAGCAATTACAATAATTTACTATTGCACTCTTTCGAGCTACCCTAGCTAGCTTTAATTTGCACAATTCACTTTAGATTGCACCCAAGGTTTAGTTATTCCTAACCCCACCTTTACGCCTACAATTATAGATTCCTCCAATAATCTTTGGTGTGGTGTTGTTTAACAATAACCTATATATGCACTCTTTTCCAAGTTATGCACACTAAATAGGCACAACTAATTAAGGATCCTATCAATTAACTACAACAAGAACGAAGTTGAACAAATAGAAATCTAGCTAACAATTTGTATTCACATAACCCAGAAGTTCATCAATCAATAGGTTCCATCAAAACCTTAGATAAAGATTTAGCTACTCATAATCAAGAAAACAAGATAGATAATTGATTTCATAAACAAGAATTCAATGTAAAAGAAAGAAAGATGTTGAGAGAGTTCTCTCTTACTAGTTTGCTTGCAAAAGTAGTCAATAGTACAAAACTTGCTTCCTTTGGGCGAATCCTAACAATATATATAGGGTTTAGGTTACACAACTTGCATTTTTACACTTTTATCCTTAAATTTTCCGCCTTCCACCGCGGTTTGACCCCGGTGGATCAAGTCTTCTGAATCTTCACAACATCCACAGGCCTGTTCTACCGCGATCGCGGTGGAACCGCGGGCAAACAGTGCCTCAGATCTTCCGGCTATTTTCAGCACAATTTCTTGACTTGTTCCACACTTGGCCTTTTTCACCTTCTTTTGACTCCAAAACCTCTCTTTTAGCCTTCATTAACTCTTTTGTACCTATAACACACTAAAAACACTAATAAGAGCATTTTTTTATCATAATTAATATCAAAACAACAATAAAGTGTGATTAGTTAGGGCATAAATATAGTCAAATTCACCTATTATGAACACCCCACACTTAAACCTTTGCTCGTCCTCGAGCAACCTTAGTCACACTTTTATGCCAATTTCATCAATGTCTCCCCCAAAATATGTCACACAAGCTATAATTCATGATTAACCTAAGACATACATAATCTTTACTCAACTGTAAACTTAAATGCCAGCACATCATTGGTTATTCTAATTATTATTACAGACTTGCAAACTTACCCTTTTCTTCATGAGTTACATGCCCTCACAAAATAATATTGAGAGAAGTTCCCACACATAAGCAATTTAGAACATGGAACTTATAGATATAGAAAAATTTCACTCACTCTCAGCAAAGAGCATTCATATGTATACTGATACACCATAGGCTTGCCCCTAGTGTAATACTCCACTAATCGAGTTATTCAATCATAGATCAAGAGGTCTTTAAGGGTTGTAATGTAGGCTATGGGACGGGTAGGATACTTTTGGTTATAGTGGATAACCTCCCTAAGCACTTTCTTTTTCACAACTTCCCTTTAAGCTTTTTCGTTATGCTCCCCTTAACCATTCCTTCACCTTTTATTCACTTTTAATCCCCATTTTTCTGTTGGTGTAATTGGATTTCTTATTTACATGTATACATTTTTTTTTGTAAAGTATTTACTATATATTTCCAGTTCATCATTTTCTACCATTCATTCTTAATTTTTCTGTCACCCCACACTTTCACTTTTGCATATTCATTACAACACAAGTGCTTCTAGGAGGTAAGGTACAACAATATATGATATAGATTTTTTTGAACATTATAGGGTTATCAAAGAACATGCTTAAGGCTCAAAGGGGTTAACTACGATACTATGTACAGGTGAATTCACAGTTTATTGATTTATGGGGTTACACAAAGAAATGCCTCTATCATCTCTATAACTAAACAACTTCTATTTCGCTTTGCACACACACAGGGAAAGTTCTAGGTATCATGTATAAACATATAATGCAGGTAAAAACTCACACACACTTAGCATGCAACTCATTTAGAATCGGGTTCATCTACAGAGTCCTATCAACGTTCAAGCAAGCTGTATTGTTCAGTTTAAGGAATAACCTAGAATCTATAGTCAAGCTTAGATAATACACTCTCAAGTTCATTTTAGTTTTTTTTTTGCTAATGTGCATACTTGGGGTTACAAGTTAACCTTTACCCTCTAATCCTAAAAAAAAATCTACCTAACCCAGTTCAATAAAAACCCTTGAAAACGAATCGTGGTCAAAAGAAAAACCAAGGGGGAGGTCATACACTACCTAGAAAAAGAAAAGAAAAGAAATAAAAATTACTACATGGACTACTTCCCTCAAGAGTACTTTCCGAGTAGTCCGTCATCAGGAAGAGCCCTCTACTCATATTTTTGGATTTTTTTTCAATTTTTTTTATTTTTTTGTGTTTTTATTCCGACTTAGACCCTTAAGAAACCCGTCGCCAAGTGTCCATCATCGGGCCAAACCAGCTATTATACTATACAACTAAATCTACTATGTACAACATACAATACAAGATAAGTCTCCCACCCCACACTTAAAATCATGACATGTCCTCATGGCATAATAATCAATGTAAAGCACAGAAGGGTGAGAAAACTTACCTGGGACCTACCCCGTGTCTAGCCATTGTTTCACCATATCCTTCATATTCTGGTTCATCCTTATTTGGCGTTTCCTGGAGGGTTTGTGCCCCTCTTCCAGGAGAATCTTGTGTATGTAGTACGCGGGGCTAATCCCTTTTATGTCCGCCATGGTCCAACCAATGGCAGTTTTACATTCCTTGTGTACCTGTATAAGCTTTTGAGCCTGCACATCTAGCAAACCAGATGAGATAATAACAGGTAAAGTGGAGTTAGGGCTCATAAATTCATACCTAAGATGAGCTGGTAATGGCTTAAGTTCCAGCTTTGGTGGCTCCTCAATGGATGGTTTTGCTGGAGGGGTCTCTCTCTTTTCTAAGTGTAGAGGTTCAAACTCCAACTCTCTATCCCAAAACCCCTTGCCTTCCAGAGATAGCACCCACTCCGCCAGATTTTCACCATTTACCTCCTCTAAATTCATCAAGCATGCCTGAAGTGGATCTTCGGGTGTCAATTCTACATCATCTGTCTCCACTATCACATCTACTGCATCAATGAAAGAGCAATTTGCGAACTCACTAGGGCGCCTCATAGATTTTTGTACATTGAATATGATCTCCTTATCATTTAGCCTCATCTTGAGCTCCCCAGTCTCACAATCATCAATTCTCTACCCGTGGCTAGGAATGGTCTTCCTAAGATTATAGGAATCTCCTCGTCCACCTTGCAGTCCAGAATCACAAAATCGGCGGGAAACACAAACTTCCCCACCTGGATAAGCACATCATCTAATATACCGAATGGACGCTTAACCGTCCTGTTAGCACGCTGTAATAACATAGAAGTAGGCCTGGCTCTCCCGATGCCCAGCCTCTTATAGATCACCAAGGGCATAAGACTTATGCTAGCCCCCAAATCACATAATGCCTTAGCAAAGGCAAAGTTTCCTATAGTGCACGGAATAGTGAAGCTACCTAGGTCAGATAGCTTCTCAGCTATGGGTATAGATACCACTGCACTACATGTCTGTGTAAGAGTCACGTTGGCCAAGCCTTGGAAATCAAATTTCCGCGACATAAAGTCTTTCATCATCTTAGCATACCCAGGAATCTCTTTTAAAGATTCAATTAAGGGAATATTTACATGGATTTGCTTGAGCATCTTGAAGAATCTCTTGTATTGCTCCTCTTTCTGGTGCTTGGCCAACTTTTGGGGAAATGGGGCTGGAGGCCTCTTCTTCCCAATTACTTGGGATTTTTCTTTCTCTAGTACCTGTTCCACAACCGGCTGTTCTACCGGTTCAGCTGCTTTCTCCGTTCTCTGCTACACATCATTACTTTCTGCTGCTGGCTGGACTGTAACTTCTATCAACCCGGTGGACTTATCCAGTTCAATGGGTACTGGAATGAGTGTCTCAGCCTACAAATTGCCTCTAGCGTTGTCCTACTTAGCATCAAGATCTCTACCGCTTCTCAGATTAACTGCCATCAGCTGCTTTGGGATTTGATCTTTTGGGTTTGTTTGTGTGTCTGCGGGCAATGTCCCTTGAGGACGATTGTTCAGTGACAAAGCAATCTGGCCTACCTGCACCTCTATATTCTTGATAGATGCGTCATGTGCATCTATCCTCTCATTGGTTTTGGCATGTGACCCAATTACCTGCTGCATCATAGCTTCCAACCTTGCAAACCCATCGTCATGTCTACCCCCATGTTGTGGTAGAGGTGGATGATATCCCTGCTGCTGATTGTTGAAGTTCTGAGGTCTAGGATATGGAGCCATGTTGTTGGGTGGCCTCATACCTGCTGCAGTATATTGTGGCCGAGGAGGCCTGTACTGCTGTGGAACTTGCTGACCCCAATTCTGGTTACACTGTCGCTGCCCTCCATAATTAGCAACGTAGTTCATGTCTTCATGCTGATGATGATGTTCTTGGTCTGCAACCCATGGATTACCTATGGGTTGGCTAATGCAAGATGTGCATAAATCACCATTGGTAGTATCTACAATATGAACCTGCTGCTTGACCCCAGATTCTTCCACCTTTTTTGTTAGGATGCTCATTTGTGTTAATAAAGTAGCCATGTTCTCCTCCATAGTGTTGGAAGGATTCAGAGTCTGGAGTGATAGGAGCATTCCTGGTCGTCTACCCGGAGATCTGAGCCATCTTGTCAAGCAAATTCTGGCCTTCTCTCCAGGTCTTGCTCAGAAAAGCCCCACCTGCTGAGGCATCTACTATATTCTTCATGCTGTATGAGAGCCCCATGTAGAACCTTTGACCCAATATCTGTTCGGGAACCCCATGGTGAGGACACATACCCTTGAATCTGCCCCAAGTCTCATGCAATGTCTCCATTAGTTTCTGCTTGAAGCTTACAATCTCATCAATTTGCTGAGCTGTCTTGTTAGGTGGATGAAACTTGTTATGGAATTGCTTGACTAACTCATCCCATGTTGCTATAGAGTTAATGGGGAGTGAGTTGAGCCATACCTGTGCAGCCCCTGTAACTGAGAATGGAAATAGCAATAGCCTGATAGCTTTCGATGTCACATTTGGCTGCCTCTGCATCATGCATATAGAAAGAAAATTCTTCAAGTGCTGCTGTGGATCTTCAAACTGAGTCCCAGAAAATAGTCCCTTGTTTTGCAACAAGTGTAGCATGTTATTAGTAATCTGGAATGATTCAGCTTGAATGGCTGGCACAATAATGGCAGTTGCCAAATTATCAGCAGTTGGTTGTGCCCAATCGAACAAAGCACCTTCATGCGCCTCCCGCGCCTCCTGTACGTTCAACCCATCTTTCTGGTTTGGGTCGTTTACGTCTCCCATGTCAAAATCTAGTTTCAGTGGTTGCTGAGATTGCTGAAGTTGTCTGATTGCCATGTTACGTGCCCGGAATGTTTGCTTTGGGTCTGAGAGTCCTTCAATTAGTTTACCAGTCCTTGCAGATTTCGTAGGCATGCACCTGAGCACCCAATTCAACAACCATCAAAATTTTCAATTTGGAGTGTGTAGAAATAACCTGACTACACCAGAATCTTGTAGTTATGTCAATGGCAATTGATAATTTCGTTAATTCCCCGGCAACGACGCCAAAATTGATCCACGCCCAAATATATCGTATAAAAGACAATGCGGTCACTGTCAATATAATCCAGATTATTAAGTCTAGAGTCGAATCCCACAGAGAATTAACCTATCAATTGCAACTTTCAAAACCCAACAATACTCCTGAATCAGCTTCCCAAACTTTCGAATATATTTGTGGACGATTTCTATTAACTACTTTTTGCAAGGAACTAAAGACTTGAAGAAAATAATTGAATGTGATGTAAAGAATAAAGAGAAAGAATAAGGTATTGATTTCCCCTATTGATGGAATCCCTTTTGTTTATGCTCATACAAATTGTCAATATTTTTCTATCAATCATTAACTCTATTTCTACCGTAATTCTCTCCCGAGAAATTACAATAATTTACTATTGCACTCTTCCGAGCTACCCTAGCTTGCTTTAATTTGCACAGTTAACTTTAAATTCCACCCAAGGTTTCGTTATTCCTAACCCCACCTTTACGCCTACAATTATAGATTCCTCCAATAATCTATGTATGGTATTGTTCAACAATAACCTATATATGCACTCTTTTCCATGTTATGCACACTAAATAGGCACAACTAATAGATGATCCTATCAATTAACTACAACAAGAACGAAGTTGAACAAATAGAAATCTAGCTAACAATTTGTATTCACATAACCCAGAAGTTCATCAATCAATAGGTTTCATCAAAACCTTAGATAAAGATTTAGCTACTCATAATCAAGAAAACAAGATAGATAATTGATTTCATAACCAAGAATTCAACGTAAAAGAAAGAACGATGTTGAGAGAGTTCTCTCTTACTAGTTTGCTTGCAAAAGTAGTCAATAGTGCAAAACTTGCCTCCTTTGGGCGAATCCTAACAATATATATAGGGTTTTGGTTACACAACTTGCATTTTTACACTTTTATCCTTAAATTTTCTGCCTTCCACTGATGTTTGACCGCGGTCGTGATGACACCGCGGTGGATCAAGTCTTCTGAATCTTCATTACATCCGCAGGCAAACAGTTCCTCAGATTCTTCCGGCTATTTTCAGTACAATTTCTTGACTTGTTCCACACTTGGCCTTTTTCACCTTCTTTTGACTCCAAAACCGCTCTTTTAGCCTTCATTAACTCTTGTGTACCTATAACACACTAAAAACACTAATAAGAGCATTTTTTCATCATAATTAATATCAAAACAACAATAGAGTGTGATTATTTAGGGCATAAATATAGTCAAATTCACCTATTATCAAAAGGCAAAAATGAATGAATGTGTCTGTGCTACCAATGTGCGATCATTTGATCAATAATGACCTAACCACTAATGAGCGTTGTTGTTGTTAAGTCCAGACAGGTGGTTTTTAGTTAGCTGGCATTCTGACAATCCATCAGTACAATACTCGCTATAAAAATATGACGAAAACAATTAGCCAAGAGATTGAGGCTACGATTGTGGACCTGGCCCGACATGATGATGTGGTAGATGTAAGTGGTATGAAGGAAGAAATGTACAAGCTTAAGCAGCAGATGGCCGAAATGTACCAGGCCTGGGTGAAGGGACAACCTTTACCCACATACCCAGCCAATCCTGCTTATATTCCTCCACTAGTCCAAACAGAGGACCCTCCCTCCATAAATTCATCCCCTACTTACCCCACATACCCACCATACTATGCAACCACCTTACAAACACCACCATCTCCTCCACCACCAAAACAGATCCCACCACCACCACCTCCAGTCGCTCCCGTGTATGTGGCTCCTCCACCGGCCACATTACACAGGTCTTCTAGTGAACCCATATTTCATACCCAAGACAATCATTATTATCCACCATAACCTACCTTCCGACATCATAATTCTTATCCGTATACTCCTCTTATTGACATATCTGAGGAAGAGAAACCATCCAAAAACCCCGAACAAGAAGAAATAATCCGTAAAGTGGTCTTGAACAATCTTTCCGGAA
Organism: Nicotiana noctiflora; assembly: GCA_032618575.1. Taxonomy (NCBI): domain Eukaryota; kingdom Viridiplantae; phylum Streptophyta; class Magnoliopsida; order Solanales; family Solanaceae; genus Nicotiana; species Nicotiana noctiflora. The sequence continues at coordinate 106,111 of JASVEL010008868.1, forward strand.
CATGCAAGGCCTTGAGGGGTAAGAGAGCGTAGCCTATAAAGATCTATGTTTATTCCTAGAAGTGCATCTACCCGCAGATTTTAAATTGCCGAAGTTTGATCTCTATGACGGTCATGGTGATCCGGTGGCACACTTAAGAGGATTTTGTAGCAAAATGCGAGGTGCCGATGGGAAAGATGAGCTACTAATGGCCTATTTCAGTCAGATCCTTAGTGGATCAGCCTTAGAATGGTACATAAGGCAAGACCACACTCGTTGGTTTACCTGGTATGATTTAGCTCAAGCTTTTGCTAATCACTTCCACTATAATTTGGAAATTGTTCCTGACAGACGTTCCCCGACAAAGATAGAGAAGAAGTCAGGAGAGAGATTTCGAAAATACAGGTTCAGGTGGAGAGAGAAAGCTGCGCGAGTGGATCCACCCATGAAAGAGGGTGAAATGGTGGACTACTTCTTGCAAGCTCTAGAGCCCATATATTACAAGCATTTGGTGTCAGTTGTCGGAAAAACATTTAATGAAGTCGTCAAGATGGGGAGTATGGTATAGGAAGGCTTAAAATCTAACAAGATCATGAGCTACTCGGCGATAAAGGCCACAACTCAGGCCATCTAGACGGGTACTGGAGGGGTACTTGGAAAGAAGAAGAAAGAAGAAGAAAGAAGAGGTGGTTGTTGTAGAAGGAAGAACATGGTCCAGGGGTCCTACTCCTTACTATCATCAACCTCGCCCACATCATCAACCTTACCCACCAACACCATATGTACCACCACAACATTCCTATCCTCCCCATGTTCCACACTTTTCAGTCTACCATGCTCAAACTTACCCAAAATCACAAGCACCATGGCGTGCACCCACTCCTCACAACAGACTTTCGCCCAAACCCTGCTGCCAGAACTAATAGGCTGCAAAAGAAAAAGACTTTCACTCCATTAGGAGAATCATACACTAGTCTATTTCACAGACTGAGGTAGCTCGGAATCCTAAACCCCATTGAACCAAAAATCCCAAACCTACTACCAAGGAACCTGGACCATTCCGTTATATGTGAGTATTGTTCAGGAGCTCCGAGGCACGACACAAAAAAAATGTTGGCACTTGGAAACTACAATTCAGGAGCTCATTAATTCAAAGAGAATTGAAGTTCAGGCCCCCGAAACTCCTAATATTACACAGAATCCCCTACCTGTTCATCATGAAGCTCATATGATCGAGTTGGTACAAATGGGAGAGTGTAAAAAGCCATCTCAGATTGTAATGATGATCAAAGCAAGCAAAAGCAAGATAGATAAGAAAGTAATAGGTGGGAGAGCAGTGACTGCAGTTAAACAAGTAGTGGATGAACTATTGGTCGTAATAAAGCCTGAGCCAGCGAAAGTGATAGTACTGGGAGCAAGTGCAAAGCCTTTGTTAATTGTGAAAGGGGCCCAAGCAGAACAGTCATCATCAAACCGGTAACTCAATTGCCCGTTGTAGATGCAAAAGCCATACCATGGAACTACAGCAAAGTGACTATCATGTATCAGGGGAAAGAGGTTAGAGATGAAATTTGTGAAACCTATGGTTTGACAAGATCGGGGAGGTGCTTTGCCCCCGAAGAGTTAAGAAAAGCTAAACTTCCCAAGGATAATCCGGCCCCTGTGAATAGGGCTGTCACTGAGGAGGAGGCCGGGGAATTTTTGAGGAATGAAGGCGTAGGATTACTCGATAGTAGAGAAATTGAGGAAGATGTCGGCACAAATTTCTCTATTGTCTTTGCTAATTCACTTAGATGAATATCGCCGTGCATTAATGAAAATTTTGACTAAAGCTCACGTGCCTGAGAAAATTACAGTGAATTATATTGAAAAAATTGCAAACAAAATCTTTGAGGTGAACAGGGTGACATTTTCAGATGATGAATTGTCGGTTGAAGGAACTGAACACAACAGAGCCCTCTACCTTACTATGAAATATGAAGATTCGGTAGTGACCCATGTGTTGATTGATAATGGGTCGAGCGCCAACATATTCCCTCTATCTACTTTGGAGAAGCTCAAGGTTGATAATGAAAGAATACACAAGAACAACATTTGTGTACGTGGATTCGACGGGGGAAGGAATAACACTGTTTGAGACATTATGCTAGAACTTACCATTGGGACGGTGGAGTTCACGATGGAATTCCAAGTACTGGATTTTTCTGTATCCTATAATTTTCTATTGGGCCGACCATGGATCCTTGCTGTGAAGGCTGTGCCATCTTCACTTCATCGGATGGTAAAGTTTGAATGGGACCGTCAAGAGATCGTGGTCCATGGTGAAGATAATTCTTGCAATACTATCACTCCCTTTGAAGAAGTCGAGGACGATAAGGGCCCATGGGTGTACCAAGTGGTGGATACAGTATCGGTCACTAAGGTTCCGGAGGGTGGGCATGTTCCAGTGCCAAAGGTGGCTACCGCATCTATTATGGTTGCCATGGAAATGCTAAGAAATGGATTTCTACCTGGAAAGGGATTGGGAGCTTCATTATAGGGTATTACACAACCAGTGTCTCTTCCTGGTAACATTGATACTTTTGGGCTGGGCTTTAAACCAACCACTGCTGATATAAAGAGAGCTTGGAAGTTAAAAAAGAAAGTGTGGACCCTCTCTAAACCTATCACTCGCCTCTCACATTCATTCGTCAGGTCTGGTACAAAGCGACGCCCGACGATAGTGATGCCCAGCTTTGCAGAGATAAGGCCCGACAAGGAACTGATTGAAATATTTGAAAAGCTGTTTGAAGAAGTGGATGTGGCAGAAGCAGATGAGGGTCCAAGCAGAATCGATGTCCAGTTCGTAGGATATCGAGCCAAATTGAATAACTGGGAAGCCACTCCTCTTCCAACTCGGAGAGAGTTGCGATAGTTAGTTTTTGATTTGCTTTTAGATCTATTTTATTTCAAGGTTGTAATACAGATTTCTATGTTCCATCCAATCGGATGAGTCAAACCTTGTTATCTTTCGAATTTCAATGAAATACAATTTCTTTCTCTCTCCATTCCTTATAGCCTTTATTTTGTCTTTCTTTCTTTTTCTTGTACAGTCCATTTTATGCTGATTTCAATGATGTGTCATGCATGAGGAATTCCGGGCCTAGTCTTGATAATCAAATAGTAATACAAGAAATTAAATGTGATAATGAGGTGGAGTATGATGATGGGGAGTCTTTGGAAGAAGTTAGTAAAAAGTTGAATCAATATAAGGAAAATCCCAAACCTAAATTGAATGATACAAAGGCAATTAATTTGGGGGATCAGGAAAATGTTCGGGAAACAAAGATAAGTGTCCATTTGGGAGCCTCACTCAGGGAAGAATTGATTAAGTTGTTGCATGAATACAAAGATGTCTTTGCATGGTCATACGATGATATGCCATGGCTAAGTACTGATTTGGTGGTCCACAAATTGCCCACTTACTCAGAATGCCCGCCTGTCAAGCAGAAGTTGAGAAAATTTAAGACAGACATCAGTGTGAAAATAAAAGAAGAAGTCAACAAAAAGTTTGAGGCAAAAGTTATATTAGTTACCAAATATCCCACTTGGTTAGCCAATGTTGTGCCCGTGCCAAAGAAAGATGGAAAGACTAGGGTATGTGTTGATTATCAGGACCTCACAAGGCAAGTCCAAAAGACAATTTTCCACTGCCAAACATCCACATACTGATTGATAATTGTGCCAAACATTAAATAGGCTCTTTTGTGGATTATTATGCGGGTTATCACCAGATTCTGATGGATGAGGAAGATGCTGAAAAGACGGCATTCATCACACCTTGGGGAACATACTATTACAGGGTGATGCCGTTTGGACTGAAAAATGCAGGGACAACATAAATGAGGGCGATGACTACCATGTTCCATGATATGATACATCGGGAGATTGAAGTCTATGTGGATGATGTAATTATCAAGTCCAGATAGCAGTGTGATCATGTTAAAGACCTAAGGAAGTTTTTCCAGAGGCTTCACCGGTACAATCTCAAGCTCAATCCAGCAAGATGTGCTTTTGGGGTGCCATCAGGGAAGTTGTTGGGGTTTGTGGTGAGTCGACGTGGTATTGAACTGGACCCATCCAAAATCAAATCCATCTAGGAATTGTCTCCGCCGAAGAGCAAGAAAGAAGTAATGAGTTTACTTGGCAGGTTGAATTACATCAGCAAGTTCATTGCTCAACTTACATCAACTTGTGAGCCTATATTTAAATCGCTGAAGAAAGATGCTACAGTTAAATGGACAGATGAGTGCCAGGCTGCAATTGATAAAATCAAAGAATATTTGGCCAATCCACATGTATTGGTTCCGCCTGAATCAGGAAGACATCTGGTCCTTTATTTGACTGTGTTGGATAATTCTTTCGGTTGTGTACTGGGGCAGCACGATGAAACAGGAAAGAAGGAGCAAGCAATTTATTACCTCAGCAAGAAATTCACATCTTACGAGGTAAAATACACTCAATTGGAGAAGACATGTTGTGCTTTGACTTAGGTGGCACAGAAGTTGAAACATTATTTGTCAGCCTATACCACTTATCTCATTTCCCAGCTAGATCCGTTGAAGTACATCTTTCAGAAGCCCATGCCCACAGGGAGTCTTGCTAAATGGTAAATCCTTCTCACATAATTAAATATTGTTTATGTAACCCGTACTATGATGAAAGCAAAAGAAGTGGCTGATCACCTAGCAAAAAACGCGGTTGATGATGAATTTGAACCGCTGAAAACATATTTTCCTGATGAGGAAGCAATGTACATTGATGAGTTGGAACAAGACTAAAAGCCTGGCTGGAAGTAATTCTTTGATGGAGCTGCTAATAACAAAGGTGTCAGAATAGGAGCAATACTTATTTCTGAGACAAGACAACATTATCCTATCACAGCTTAGCTCCGTCTTTTTTGCACCAACAATATGGTTGAGTATGAAGCATGTATTTTGGGATTGAGAATGTCTATAGATATGGATGTCCAAGAGATTTTGGTCATGGGTGACTCGAATCTCTTGGTACATCAAATTCAAGGAGAATGGGAAACTCGGGATATAAAAACTCATACCATACCAGTAGTGTCTACATGAGCTAAGTTAGTGGTTTCAGTACATAGAATTAAAGCACATTCCGAGAATCCATAATGAAGTTGTTGATGCTTTGGCCACTCTGGCATCAATGCTATATCACCCGGACAAGGCTTATGTGGATCCATTGCAAATTAAGGTCTGAGATCAACATGCTTATTGCAATACGGTAAAAGAGGAACTTGATGGTGAGCCATGGTTTCATCATATTAAAGAGTACCTCAGAATGGGGGTTGTATCCAACACAGGCCACAGGGGATCAAAAGAGAGCTATCAGACGATTGGCAAGCAGATTCTTCTTTAGTGGAGGGGTTTTATACACAAGAACCCCCGACCTTGGTTTTTGAGGTGTATGGATGCAAAGCAAGCTACAAAAATTATGGCCGAAGTACATGTGGGAGTCTGTGCACCACATATGAGTGGGTATGTGCTAGCAAAGAAAATCCTCAGAGCAGGATATTACTGGCTTACCGTGAAACGGGATTATATCAGCTTTGTGCAGAAATGTCATCAATTCTAGGTACATGGAGATCTGATCCATTCTCTGCCATCCGAGTTGCATACAATGTCGGCACCATGTCCCTTCGTTGCTTGGAGTATGGATGTCATTGGGTCGATCAAGCTAGCAACATCTAATGGGCACATGTTTATTCTGGTTGCCATTGATTATTTTACTAAATGGGTTGAGGCAAAGACATTCAAGTTGGTAACCAAGAAAGCAGTGGTTGATTTTGTGCATGCAAACATCATTTTTCGGTTTGGAATTCCAAAGGTGATTATTATAGGTAATGGTGCAAATCTTAATAGTCATTTGATGGCGAAGACATGTCAGAAGTTTAAAATTCCACACCACAATTCCACACCATATCGTCCTAAGGCTAATGGAGCAGTTGAAGCAGCCAATAAGAACATTAAGAAAATTCTTCCGAAAATGGTGGAAGGGTTGAGGCAGTGGCATGAAAAATTACCATTTGCTTTGCTAGGATATCGCACTACTGTTCGTACTTCAGTAGGTGCAGCTCCTTATTTATTAGTGTATGGCACGGAGGCAGTGATACCTGCCAAAGTTGAAATACCCTCCCTTCAAATCATTGCAGAGGCGGAAATTGATGATGATGAATGGGTCAAAACTCGGTTAGAGCAATCGAATTTGATCGATGAAAAGAGATTGGCAGTAGTATGCCATGGGCAATTTTATCAATAGAGAATGGCTAGATCTTATAATAAGAAAGTGCGTCCACGAAAATTTGAAGTAGGACAATTGGTATTGAGGCGTATCTTACCTCATTGGGCAGAAGCAAAAGGAATGTTTGCTCCTAACTGGCAGGGGCCATTTGTTGTATCATGAGTGTTGTCCAATAGAGCATTATATCTAACAAATGTAGAAGTCAAATGTGTAGAAATGACTATCAATTCTAATGCAGTCAAGCGATATTATGTATGCTTTCTTTATCTTTATGTATCTGATTGTATTTGACATATTTTGAGATTGAAATGATGAAGGCATTTTGTTCCGTTATCCAAACACTTTATCCATTGCTACCCCTTTGATCCCTATTATATTTTCTTTCATATCCCTCTTTCGGAATCAATAACAAAATCAAGGATTGAATGGGAAAATCATGTGAAGAAAACAAAAGAAGAAGGAAAAAGGAAAAGAAGAAAAGGAAAAGAAAAGAAGAAAATAAGAAAAGAAGAAAGAAAAAGAAAAATGTCACGATCCGGATTTCCCACCATCGGGAGTCGTGATGGCGCCTACTATTGAAGCTAGGCCAGCCAAACCTTAACAATAGAATATATTAAAATAATTAAACATTTGCGGAAAACTTTTTAGAAATTCAATAAAGAAGAAATCAAACTGCAGGAAAATACTGAACATATCACTACCCAAAATCTGGTGTCGCTATCTCACAGACAACTATAGAATACTACAACCATGTCTGAATGAAAGAAAAATACATAAGTCTATTTTGGTACAATGAAAACAAGCTGAAATAAGGGATAGGGACTTCGGCCCGCGAACGCCGGCTAGGCTACCTCGAGAGTCCCTGGGCTGAAGACAACTCCTAGAAAATCCTACTGATGCTGTTGTCCGAAAGCTGCTCCAACGCTGTGATCTGTGCAAAAAGCACAGAAAGTGTAGCATCAACACAACCGACCCCATGTGCTACTAAGTGCCTGGCTAACCCCGGCGAAGTAGTGACGAGGCTAGACAGGACTTACTAAAATCAAACTGTATATATATATATATATATAGATACAACAATAACAGAAAGAATAATAGGATTATATGTGAAAGTATGCAACTAAAAAGGGAACATGCTTAGAAGATAATGAACAATGGGAGCAGGTCATCTGTGACAACATTAACCAAATTCACATTTATTTACTTTCATAAGTGGTCGGCGCGCCACACGATCCCATAGTGTGTATCATAAGTGGACAGTGTGCCACACGATCCCAATAATATAATATAGGTGGACGACGTGCCACACGATCCCAATAAATATAATATAGGTGGACGGCGTGCCACACGATCCCAATAAATATAACATAGGTGGACGGCGTGCCACACGATCCCAATAAATATAACATAGGTGGACGACGTGCCACACGATCGCAATAATATAATATAGGCGGATGGCTTGCCACACGATCCCAATAATTATAATATAGGTGGACGGCATGCCACACGATCCCAATAATATATCATAATTGATTCATATAGCCTCTCTCTCAAGAAGTTCCCTTTTAGGGAAAAGTCGGAAATATAACGATCTACCCAATAAGGGTACCACTAGCAGCCTAATCATCTCAATAATGGAGATTACATATAATGCTCAACCGAATAAGGGAGCAACAACAATCATCATCTACACGTCCCGACAAGGGATCCAACCACATTTCTTTACAATACTTACAATTTTGACTCCATAAAAGTCACTACCATTTGAGCCAAAACTCAAAGAAATCTCATGTTTCATAAATAATCCATCAACTAACTCATCATGTTGAATTCATCATTTACTAAGAATGATTCTCAAAATATACCCCAAAGCAAGTACAAATAAGACTCACAGTCATGATAGACGCTAGTGTATAGATACTCATCACCATGCCTATATACCGTACTCGATCATTTAGCAAATATCAAGCAATAATACTCTAGTCATATTCCCTCAAGCCGAGATAAGATCAGACACTTACCTCAGTTTGAGAATAGCAATCAATCCTCTAGCACCGCCTTTCCTTTAGAATCCGACTCCGAAACAAAGGTATCTAGTCATTTTTAATTCAATAACATCAATTAGGGCTCAATAACATAATCCCATAGCCTAGAAATGAAATTCCCATCATTCTTCCAAAAATAGCAAAATCCGACACCGGGCTCACATGGTCCAAACTCGAGGCTCGGACCAAATTCCAATCACCCATAACCCCACGAGTTAGAATATATGATATGTTTCACAATCCGACCTCAAATTGAGGTTGAATCACTCAAAATACCACAAGCCCTAGTTCTACCCAAAACCCCCAATTTCTACCTTGAATTCATTAATTAGGCAAGGATTAATCATGATTAGGTGAAGAAATAATGAAGAAATGATGTTAGGAAAACTTACCCAAGGAGCTATGGAGGAATGAGAGCTTGTAGCGTGAAAATGGAGGGTGAAGGAGAAGAACCCGTATGAGTTTTGTGTGAAAACTCCCGTGCTTCTATTATGTTTTTATAAAAAAAACTCACTGGACAAAAATGCCCTATGCGATCGCATACAAGGCATTGCGATCACATAGGGTAGGGAAGCTAGTGCACTACTATCGCGGAAGGTAGGATGCGATCTGATTCACGCCCAAACAACGGTCGCTGTCAATCAGAGTCGATCTCACAGAGAATTAACCTACCAAAAAGCCCAATAATACTCCAGAATCAGCTTCCCAAACTTTGGAATATAATAGTGGACAATTTCTACTAACTAACTTTTGCAAGAAACTAAAAAATTGAAGGAAATAATTGAATGTGATGTAAAGAATGAAGAGAAAGACTAAGGTATTGATTTCCCCTATTGATGGAATCCCTTCTGTTTATGCTCATACAAATTGTCAATATTCTTCTATCAATCATGAACGCTATTTTTATTGTAATTCTCTCCCGAGCAACTACAATAATTTACTATTGCACTCTTCCGAGCTACCCCAGCTAGCTTTAATTTGAACAATTCACTTTAGATTGCACCCAAGGTTTCGTTATTCCTAACCCCACCTTCACGCCTACAATTATAGATTCCTCCAATAATCTTGGTGTGGTGTTGTTCAACAATTTACCTAAATATGCACTCTTTTCCAAGTTATGCACACTAAATAGGCATGGCTAATTGAGAGCACTATCAATTAACTACAACAATAACGAAGTTGAACAAATAGAAATCTAGCTAACAATTTGTAATAACATAACCCATAAGTTCATCACTCAATAGGTTCCATCAAAACCTTAGATAAAGAATTAGCTACTCATAATCAAAGAAACAAGATAGATAATTGAATTCATAATCAAAGATTCAATGTAAAAGAAAGAAAGATGTTGAGAGAGTTCTCTCTTACTAGTTTTCTTGCAAAAGTAATAAATAATACAATACTTGCCTCTCTTGGGCGAATCCTAATATTAAATATAGGGTTTAGGTTACATAAGTCACGTTTGGACAATTTTATCCCTTGAATTTTTGGCTTCTGCTGCGGTCCGACCGCAGTCGCGGTTGGATCACGGTGAAAAAACCTTTCCGATTCTTCAAAGGTTCCGCGAGCCCTCTCTACCGCGGTTCTACCGCGGTCGCGGTTGGACCGCGGTTCTACCGCAGTTGCGGTTGGACCGCGGTAGAACGGTGCCGCGGATTCTTCACTTTATTTTTTGGCACAAACTTCTAATTTGTTCCACACTTGGCCTTTTCACCATCTTATAACTCCAAAACTGCTCCTTTAGTCTTCAATAGCTCGTATGTACCTATAACACACTAAAAACACTAATAAAAGCATTTTGTCATCATAAACAATATCAAAACAACAATAAAGTGTGATTATTTAGGGCATAAATATAGTCAAATTCACATATTATCAATACCCCACACTTAACCCTTTGCTCGTCCTCGAGCAACCTTAATCACACGTTAGGCCATTTTTATTAATGTCTCCCCCAAAATATGTCACAAAAGCTATCTTTCATGATTAACCTAAGACATGCAAAATTCTTACCTAACCGTAAACTCAAATGCCAGCACATTATTGCTTACTCTAATTATTATCACAGACTTGCAAACTTACCTTTTTCTTCCTGAGTTACATGCCCTCAAACAATTTATTGAGATAAGTTCCCACACATAAATAATTTAGAACATGGAACTTATAGATATAGGAAAAAATTTCACTCACTCTCAACAAAGAACATTTATATGCATACAGATACACCATAGGCTTGCCCTAGTGTAATACTCCACTAATCGAGTTATTCAATCAGAGATCAAGAGGTCTTTAAGGGTTGTAATGTTGGCTATGGGACGGGTAGGATACTTTTGGTTATAGTGGCTAACCTCCCTAAGCACTTTCTTTCTTTTTCACAACTTTCCTTTAGGCTTTTTCATTATGCCTCCCCTAAACATTCCTTCACCCTTTATTCACTTTTAATCCCCAATTTTGTGTTGGTGTAACTAGCCTTTCTATTTTACATATATGCATTGATTTTTTTTTCATTGCTTTGTAACGCATTTACATTATTTTGCCAGTTCACCATTTTCTACCATTCATTCTTGATTTTCCCTTTTTCAATTTCCCTTCACCCACACTTTGACTTTTGCATATTCATTACAACACAAGTGCTTCTAGGAGGTAAAGTGGAACAATATATGATTTTGATTTTTATGAACATTCAAGGGTTATCAAAGAATAGGCTTTTAGGCTCAAAGGGGTTAACTAGGATACTATGTACAGGTGAATTCACAGTTTATTGCTTTATGGGGTTACACAAAGAAATGTCTCTATCATCTCTATAACTAAACAACTTCTATTTCGCTTTGCTAACACACAGGGAAAGTTCTAGGTATCATGTAAAAAATATAATATAGGTAAAAGCTCACACACATTTAACATGCAACTCATTTAGAATCAGGTTCATCTACAGAGTCCTATCAATGTTCAAGCAAGTTGTATTGTGCAATTTAAGGCATACCCTAGAATCTACAGTCAAGCTTAGATCATACATTCTTAAGTTCATTTAGTTTTGCTAATGTGCATACTTGGGGTTACAAGTTAACCTTTACCCTCTAATCCTAAAAAAAAAATCTACCTAACCCGGTTCAATAAAAACACTTGGAAAAGAACCGTGGTCAAAAGAAAATCAAGGGAGAGGTGATACACTACCTAGAAAAAGAAAAGAAAAGAAAGAAAAATTCCTACATGGACTACTTGCCTCAAGAGTACTTGTCCAAATAGTCCGTCATCAGGAAGAGCCCTCTACTCATATTTTTGGATTTTTCAATTTTTTTGTGTGTTTTTATTCCGACTTAGACCCTTAAGAAACCCGTTGCCAAGTGTCCATCATCGGGCCCAGCCAGCTAATATAATTTACAACTACAACTACTATGTACAACACATACAAGATAAGTCTCCCACAAAACACTTAAGATCATGTCATGTCCTCATGGCATAATAATACATGTATAGCACAGAAGGGTGAGAAAATTTACATGTGACTCACTCAGAGCCAGATACGGTGGCGGGGTTGACATTGCAAGCACGACCCAGAGCTCGGAACCATGCCATGAACCTGTTCTCAATCCTAGCTTGCCTTTGAAACATCACATCCATGCGCGTGTGTAGGCCGTCCACTGAGGTGCGTAGATCCGCAACCTCCTCCTCCAAAGGCCTAAGTATAGGTCTAGTGGACTAGGACCTAGATAGGCCAACTCCATAATGAGCGTGCCTAGAAGGGTAGGTGGAGTCAGTGGATCTCCGGGACTGGACAACCGGCACATGGTCATCCTCATCATCTATATCAATAGGGCCAGTGCCTCTACCCACTCGGATGTAAGAAGCCTTGAATGGAGCTTTTTGAGGAAGCTCACCATCCGTAGGTAGTACGGGAGTCCGGTGGAAGTGGCACAGAGAAGTGACTAGAGACGGGAAGTAAAATCCCTTGGATTTGAGGGGTCCCCTCAGCACCATCTCATCAGTTATCAAGCGGGCAACATCAAGGTCCCGCTGGGTGATAAAGCACCATGTCAGTAATGCCCTATTAAAGTTAACATTTGTTGTGTTGCTGGAGGGTAGAAAACAATTACAAACAACCGTAAACCAGCACTTGGCAGTATAAGTGAAGCTGCTAGAATTCATAGTACTTTGGTCTTTAATCCAGATAGGATGACCATTGACACATAAGGACTAAATCATGGTGTCCCAAGTGATACCGGGCCTGTCGTGGTAAAAGTCCACGTCACCAAAAAAAGCGGGCAGTCTCAGAATCTGCCTAACACATGGCACTTTGGCCCAAACATACTTACCTCTGACGAAGACTTCTCTGGACATTGTGTAGGGTGCATTCGCGTAGAACTCCCTAACTAGCATCTTGTTGACGAGGGTTCGTTATTCAAATAGGAATTCCATCTCCTTGCGTCTGATCTCCTCGTACATGTCAGACTTTTCAGCCCGAAGAGCCATCCTGTCAATTGCGATCTCCTGTAGCCAAGCTTTAGTAGCCTTGGCATAAAAGCCCGATACAACTGCCTCGTCCGCGAACCAAGACTCGTCATAGGTCGACCTCCTAGACGAGCTTGCCGCATTCCTGGATCTTTTCGGAGCCATAATCATGCACAAAAGAAACAACCAAAAATTTTCATTACGTTAGTACATCGGTTGGTTACTCAGACTTCACCATCCGTGGACTACAAATATACTTCCTTTAGTGCTATCATACCATAACTCCTACTTTTGACCATATTTCCAATTATTTCACCAAGTTACCTAATGAGCCCCACACTTACTTCTTTTGGCATTCCAACATCACCCAATTATACATACACCATCTCCAATTATATACGACAACATTCAACCAAAACCTAGACATTATCTCCCTTAAAAATATAACAATCATATACTACAACATATTTGGCCAACCTTGGCCCAAAACAACACCAAATTGGGTCTCCAAACCACCATAAACATCACAATTCAACATAATGGAGACCCAACAATTTCAATTACACCAAAATCCCAAAACTCTATTATACAACATTAATACTAAATAAAAGAAGCATATATACATATTCCAAACTAAGCCTAGCATGGTATTAAACAATTACTACAAATAAAGTGTGTTAACCTAAAGTTTATTAAACTAAATAATCTATAAAAAAAATTAAAGAGTTAAACTAAAAGAGAAAAATAAGAGAAAACTTACTTGGAGAAGGAGGGAAGAAGGGGAAGATGAAGTTGAAGAGGTTGGGGAAATGGTGGAGGAAGAAGAAAGGAAAATTGGAGAAGAAGGAGTAGAGAGAAGGAGGAGAAGATGAGTTTTAGAGAGAGATGGGAAGGAGTTGTCGGCTGGTGATGTTTGGGGTTGGGAGGGGGGGGGAATTAATTTAGGGTATTAAAAAAAGGGGGTGTTGAAATATTTTTGAAATTTTTTTTCCGCATGTTGCCCAGATCTGACCGTGGTCAACCGCGGTCGGACCGCATTCGCGGTTGGATCGCGAAGCAGCAGGTTTAGAGAGGCTATTCCACCACGGTTCTATCGCGTTCGTGGTTGGACCGCGGTAGAACAGTGTCTCTGAATCTTTAGCCTAGCAGCAATATTTTTTTTTTGTATAGACTAACTATAATGATTTATACTAACAACAATTTTGTGGGTTGCCTCCCACGTAGCGCCTGATTTAACATCGCGACACGACTCAACTTAGCGCATTTCAAGGCTCGCTAGACCTTTGAGGTTCATCTAACTGTAGTTCCACCTTCTCATTGACGTCATCCATGCCAACATATAGTTTTAACCGCGGTCCATTGACTCTGAATGTGCGAGAGCCATCTATAGTTTGTATTTTCACAGCGCCAGACTGTAATGCTTCTATCACCCGGAATGGGCCAGACCATCTTTATTTTAGTTTGCCCGAGAACAACCGTAATCTTGAGTTATATAGAAGTACCTTGTCCACGAATTTGAAGTTGCGCTCTATGATATTCTGGTCATGTAGCCGCTTCATCCTCTCTTTGTATGATCTCGTGCTTTCGAAAGCCTGATACCAGAATTCTTCCATCTCATGCAACCCGGTGACTCTAGATTACCCGCTTCATCCCAGCCGAGGTTTAATTGCTTGAGTGCCCACCATGCTTTGTGCTCTAGTTCCACAGGAAGATGACAAGCTTTCCCAAACACCAAATTTTATGGTGACATGCCGATTGGTGTCTTAAAAGCTGTCCTATATGCCCATAATGCATCATCAAACTTCCTGGACCAGTCGGTCCTTGTGGAATTCACTCTCTTTATTAATACACTCTTTATCTCCCTGTTGGAACTTCAACTTGCCCGCTAGTCTGCGGGTGATATGGAGTAGCCACCCGGTGCTTCACATCATATTTGGTCAATGATTTCTCGAATGCCCGATTGTAAAAATGAGTGCCCCCATCGCTAATGATTGCCCTTGGCGTCCCAAAATGAGTGAAAATGTTCTTCTTCAGAAATCCCACCACCACCTTAGCATCGTTGATGGGTAATGCTACCGCTTCCACCCATTTGGACACATAGTCTACATCAATAAGAATGTACTTATTTCCATAGGAGCTGACGAAGGGACCCATGAAGTCTATTCCCTAGACGTCAAACACTTCCACCTGTTGGATTGGGTTCATAGGCATCTCATGACGCCGGGAGATGTTCTCAGTGCGTTGACATTCATTACACCCTTTCACCCACAAGTGTGCATCTTTAAATACCGTTGGCCGGAAAAATCCGGCCTCAAGTATCTTGGCTCCTGTTCGAACTCCTCCAAAATGGACACCATATGCTGAAGCATGACAAGCCTACAAAACAGAAGATTGTTCGATCTCGGGGACGCATCTCCGGATCATGTTATCAAGGCATATCCAAAACAGATAGGGTTCAACCCAACAATAAAGCTAGCTTTCACGAAAAAATCTTTTCCTCTGAACCGATGATAGGTCATGAGGAACAATACCACTGGCTAGGTAATTTGCATAATCTGCATACCATGGCACTTCAAGGAGAGTGGTAGCAAGCAGCTGCTCATCTGGAAAGGTTTCCAGAATTTCTCCACTCTCTTTGACAATTTCACCTCCTTCAAGTCGTGATAAGTGATCAGCGACTTGATTTTCGGTGCTCTTTCGGTCACAAATTTCAAGATCAAACTCTTGCAGAAGCAGTACCCAACAAATTAGGCATGGCTTAGAGTCCTTCTTGTCAATTAAGTACCTTAGTGCTGCATGGTCAGTGTATACTATTGACTTGGATCCTATGAGATAGGACCGGAATTTGTCGAATGCGAACACGACCGCCAGCATCTCCTTTTCCGTCACTGTATATATTTCAGTTGTGCTCCACTCAAAGTTCTACTTACATAGTATATTCGATGCATCAGCTTATCTTTCCTTTGGCCCAGCACTGCCCCTACCGCATAATCACTTGCATCACACAATAACTCAAAAGGTTGCTCCCAGTCTGGGCAATGATGATGGGTGCTGTGACCAGCCTCTTCTTCAGTTCCTCAAAAGCAATCCTGCATTCGTAAGTAAAAAGGGGTGATCTTTTTCAAGTAATTTATAGAGAGGGTTTGAGATTTTGGAGAAGTCTTTAATGAACCTCCGGTAAAAATCGGCATGTCCAAGAAAGCTTCTACCGGCCTTAACGGATGTTTGTGGAGGCAACTTTGCAATGACATCAACTTTAGCTCGGTCTACCTCAATACCTTTGCTCGAAACCCGGTGCCCTAAGACTATACCTTCTTGTACCATGAAATGGCACTTCTCCCAGTTTAGCACCAAGTTTGTCTCCATGCACCGCTTCAGCACTCTTGTCAGATTGACAAGGCATTCATCGAATGAATTTCCTACCACTGAGAAATCATCCATGAACACCTCCATGATATCTTCCACCATGTCGGTGAATATAGCCATCATGCACCTTTGGAATGTGGCGGGTGCATTGTATAATACGAATGGCATCCTCCTGGAGGCAAAAATGCCATATGGCCATGTGAAGGAGCTCTTCTCTCTATCCTCGGGGGCTATGGAGATTTGATTGTACCCCGAGAACCCATCCAGGAAGCAAAAGTGTAACCTCCCTGCCAACTTGTCAAGCATCTGATCAATGAAGGGAAGTGGGAAGTGGTCCTTGCGGGTGGCTAGATTCAGTTTTTTGTTGTCCATGCATATCCTCCACCCGGTGACGGTTCTTGTTGAGATCAATTCGTTGTTCTCATTTTGCACCACCATCATGCCACCTTTCTTTGGCACACATTGCACTGGGCTAACCTGGCTACTATTAGAGATTGGGAAAATAATTCCCGCGTATAGCCACTTTATTACCTCTTTCTTCACCACTTCCTTCATGTTTGGGTTCAGCCTTCTTTGATGTTCCCTGGAAGGTTTGTGCCCCTCTTCCAGAAGAATCTTGTGCATGCAGTATGCGGGGCTGATCCCTTTTATATCTTCCATGGTCCACCCAATGGCAGTTTTGAAATCCTTAAGTACCTGTATAAGCTTTTGAGCATGCACATCTACCAAACCAGATGAAATAATAACAGGTAATGTGGAGTTAGGGCCTAGAAATTCATACCTGAGATGAGCTGGTAGTGGCTTAAGCTCCAGGTTTGGTGGCTCTTCAATGGATGGTTTTGCTGGATGGGTCTCTCTCTTCTCTAAGTGTAGAGGTTCAAACTCCAACTCTCTATCCCAAAACCCCTTACCTTCCAAGGATAGTACCCACTCTGGCAGGCTTTCACCATTTGCCTCTTCTAAGTTCATTAGGCATGCCTGAAGTGGATCTTCAACTGTCAATTCTACATCATCTGTCTCCACTATCACATCTACTTCATCAACGAGAGAGCAATTCGCGAACTCACTAGGGCGCCTCATGGATTTTTTCACATTGAATATGATATCCTCATCATTCAACCTCATCTTGAGTTCCCCAGTCTCACAATCAATTAATGCTCTCCCTGTGGCTAAGAATGGTCTTCCTAAGATTATAGGAATTTTCTCGTCCACCTTGCAGTCAAGAATAACAAAATTGGCGGGAATCACAAACTTCCCCGCCTGGATGAGCACATCATCCAATATACCAAATAGACGCTTAACCGTCCTGTCAGTAAGCTGTAACAACATGGAAGTAGGCCTGGCTCTCCCGATACCCAGCCTCTTATAAATCACAAAGGGCATAAGATTTATGCTCGCCCCCAAATCACACAATGCCTTAGCAAAGGCAAAATGTCCTATAGTGCATCGAATAGTTAAGCAACTTGGGTCAGATAGCTTCTCAGCTATGGGTCTAGAGACCACTGGACTACATGTCTGTGCAAGAGTCACGGTGGCCAAGTCATGGAAATCAAATTTCCACGACATCAAATCTTTCATCATCTTAGCATACCCAGGCATTTCTTTCAAAGATTCAATTAAGGGAATGTTTACCTGGATTTGCTTGAGCATCTCGAAGAACCTTTTGTATTTCTCCTCTTTCTGGTGCTTGGTCAACCTTTGGGGGAATGGGGCTGGAGGCCTCTTCTTCCCAATTATTTGGGACTTTTCTTTCCCTATCACTTGCTCCACAACTGGCTGTTCTACCGGTTCAACTACTTTCTTTGTTCCCTGCTGCAGATTATTACTTTCAGCTACTGGCTGGACTGTAACTTCTGTCAACCCGGTGGACTCCTCTAGTTCAATGGGTATTGGAGTGAGTGTCTCAACTTGCAAATTGCTTCTTTCTCTTTCCTGCTGAGCATCAAGATCTCTACCACTTCTCAGATTAACCGCCATCAGTTGCTTTGGGATTTGATCCTTTGGGTTTGTTTGTGTATCTGCAAGCAATGTCCCTTGAGGATGATTGTTGAGTAACATAGCAATCTGGCCCACTTGTACCTCAATATTCTTGATAGCTGCGTCATGTGCATCTATCCTCTAATTGGTTTTGGCATGTGACATAATTACTTACTACATCATAGCTTCCAGCCTTGTGAACCCATTGTCATGTCTACCCCCATGCTGTGGTTGAGGTAGATGATACCCCTGCTGCTGATTGTTGAAATTTTGAGGTCTTGGATATGGAGCCATGTTGTTTGGTGGCCTCATACCTGCTGCATTATATTGTGGCTGAGGAGGCCTGTATTGCTGTGGAGCCTACTGACCCTAACTTTGGTTACCCTATCGCTGCCCTCCATAATTAGCCACATAGTTCATGTCTTCATGCTGGTGATGATGTTCTTGGTCTGCAGCCCATGGATTACCTCTGGATTGGCAAATGCAAGATGTGCATAAACCACCATTGGTAGTATCAACAATTTGAACCTGCTGCTTGACCCCAAATTCTTCCACCTTCTTCGTCAGGATGCTCATTTGTGACAATAAAGTTGCCATGTTTTCCTCCATAGTGTTGGAAGGATTCAGAGGTACAGAGTGTACCACTGGAGTGATAGGAGCATTCCTGGTCGTCCACCCAGAGTTTTGAGCCATCTTGTCAAGCAAATTTTGGCTTTCTCTCCAGGTCTTGCTAAGAAAAGCCCCACATGTTGACACATCTACTATATTCTTCATACTGTCTAAAAGCCCCATGTAGAACCTTTGACCCAACATCTGTTCATGAACCCCATGGTGAGGACACATAACAAGCGTACCTTTGAATCTGCCCCAAGTTTCATGTAATGTCTCCATTGGTTTCTGCTTGAAGCTCACAATCTCATTAATTTGCTGAGCTGTCTTGTTAGGTGGATGAAACTTGTTGTGGAATTACTTGACTAACTCATCTCATATTGCAATAGAGTTTATGGGGAGTGAGTTTAGCCATACCTATGCAACCCCTGTAACTAAGAACGGAAATAGTAATAATCTGATGGCTTCCGGTGTCACGTTTGGTTACCTCTGCGTCTTGCATATAGAGAGAAAGTTCTTCAGGTGCTGTTGTGGATCTTCAAACTGAGTCCCAGAGAATAATCCCTTATTTTGCAACAAGTGTAGCATGTTGTTGGTAATCTGGAAAGACTCAGCTTGAATCGCTGGCACAATGATGGCAGTTGCCAAATTATCCACTGTTGGTTGTGCCCAGTCAAATAATGCACCTTCATGCGCCTCCTGCACCTCCTGTACGTTCAACCCAGCTTGTTGGTTTGGGTCATTCGTGTCTCCCATGTCAAAATCTGGTTTAATTGGTTGTTGAGATTGCTGAAGTTGTTTGATTGCCCTGTTACGTGCCCGAAAAGTTTGCTCTGGGTCTGAGAGTCCTTCAATTAGTTCTCTAGTCCTTGCAGATTTCCTAGGCATGCACCTAAGTACCCAATTCAACAACCGTAAAAAATTTCAATGTAAAGTGTGTAGAACGAACCTGACTACACAAGAATCTTGTAGTTCTGTCAATGGCAATTGATAATTCCGTTAATTCCCCGGCAACGGCGCCAAAGTTGATTCACGCCCAAACAACGGTCGCTGTCAATATAATCCGGTCAATTAAGTCCAGAGTCGATCCCACAGAGAATTAACCTACCAATTGCAACTTCCAAAACCCAATAATATTCCTGAATCAGCTTCCTAAACTTTGGAATATAACTGTGCACAATTTCTACTAACTAACTTTTGCAAGAAACTAAAGAATTGAAGGAAATAATTGAATGTGATGTAAATAATGAAGAGAAAGACTAAGGTATTGATTTCCCTTATTGATGAAATCATACTTTTATGCTCATACAAATTGTCAATATTATTCTATCAATCATGAACGCTATTTTTATTGTAATTCTCTCCCGAGAAACTACAATAATTTACTATTGCACTCTTCCGAGCTACCCTAGCTAGCTTTAATTTGAAAAATTCACTTTAGATTGCACTCAAGGTTTCGTTATTCCTAACACCACCTTTACGCCTACAATTATAGATTCCTCCAATAATCTAGGTGTGGTGTTGTTGAACAATTTACCTAAATATGCACTTTTTTCCAAGTTATGCACACTAAATAGGCACAACTAATTGAGAGCTCTATCAATTAACTACAACAAAACGAAATTGAACAAATAGAAATCTAGCTAACAATTTGTAATCACATAACCCAGAAGTTCATCACTCAATAGGTTCCATCAAAACCTTAGATAAAGAATTAGCTACTCATAATCAAAGAAACAAGATAGATAATGGAATTCATAATCAAAGATTCAATGTAAAAGAAAGAAAGATGTTGAGAGAGTTCTCTCTTACTAGTTTTCTTGCAAAAGTAATGAATAATACAATAATTGCCTCTCTTGGGCGAATCCTAATATTAAATATAGTGTTTAGGTTACATAAATCACGTTTGGACAATTTTATTCCTTAAATATTCGGCTTCCACCGCGGTCCGACCGCGGTCGCAGTTGGATCGTGGTTGGATCGCGGTGAAACAGCCTTGCTGATTCTTCAAAGGTTCCGCGAGCCCTCTCTACCACGGTAGAACAATGTCGCGGATTCTTCCCTTCATTTTTCGGTACGAACTTCTAATTTCTTCCACACTTGGCCTTTTCACCATCTTATGACTCCAAAACTACTCCTTTAGTCTTCAATAACTCATGTGTACCTATAACACACTAAAAACACTAATAAAAGCATTTTGTCATCATAAACAATATCAAAAGAACAATAAAGTGTGATTATTTAGGACATAAATATAGTCAAATTCACCTATTATCACAATCGCATAGAGTAAATGCGGCTGGGCCTGGGAAATGCTCTATGCGTCGCAAGGTGGGCAATGCGATCGCATAGGTATGAGAAGCTGGGCAATGCGATCGCACAAGGAAGCTGCGATCGCATAGAACAATTTTGGGCTCCTAAACACACCATACCAGATACCAGAAATAGCTCAAAAATACCATATTTTCAAGTGCAAAACACCCCGAACCACCCCCGAAATCACTCCCGAGCCCCCGGGGCTCCTAACCAAATGTACACACTAACTTAACAAACATCATACGAACTTGCTAGAGCGATCAAATCGCTAAAATAACATCAAAAACAAAGAATCAACCCCCAAAACTCAAGATTTCATTTCAAAGTTCATAATTTTCTAACTTTAGCTTTTTAGGTACGAAACACGTCAAACGACGTCCGATTTTGACCAAATGTCACAAGAAGTGCTTAGCCAATATTTAAGACCTGTACTGGGCGTCGGAACCAAAATATGAGCTCGATACCTATATTTTCTAACTCATTTTCATTTCTATTTTTCCTTATTAATTTCAGAAGATAATTTAACGGAACAATTCTTTTACCGGGGTTCTGGACCTCGGATTTTGACTCCTAGCACATGCCCGAGTCCCATATTTTTCTACGGACTTCCCGGGACCGTCACTTCACCGGTTCGGGTCCATTTACCAAAAATGTTGACCAAAGTCAATTATATCAATAATAATATCATAATTCTTCAATGAAAATGAAAGGTGGCGATGTTACTACAACAAGAGGGCCAAGATATGATCACTCAAAGTGGGCGACTACGTCCTCAAAGCAAAAACCTTGGCATCAAGAGACCCAAGTGAAGGAAAACTTGGCACCAACTGGGATGGACCATACAAATTACTGCGGTAGCAGATAAAGAGTCATTCCAACTGGAAACAATGAAAGGAAAAATGCTCCAAAACAATTGGAACGTCGCCCACCTCAAGTATTTCCATTTTTGAAAGGTGCCTCCCGAGTCGTACTCTTTTTCCCTTACCCGAGTTTTGTCCCAATCGGGTTTTCTCTAGAAGCTTTTTAATGAGGCGGCAGAGGAGATGCTCGGAGATACTCACGAGGAAAGTTTGACACACCATCTACTCTGCAGGCCCTCACAACTAGCATGCCAAAGGGAATGGACTAACACTATCTCCAATATATGAAAGGCTACAACCATCTACAATGTATAAAAGGCTACGACCATCTCCAATATATGAAAGGCTAAAACCATCTCCAATGTATGAAAGGATACAGCTATCTCCAATGTATAAAAGGCTACAACTATCTCTAATGTATAAAAGGCTACGACTCCAGTGTATGAAAGGCTACGTCCAACTTCAACGTATGAAAGGTCACGACCATCTCCAATATATAAATGGCCAAGGCCACTATCGTAATAAGTCGCGTTAGCTCGACTACGACAAATTAACTCGACATAGTTGAGGTCATATACATGGTCACGACCATCTCTAACGTATAAATGGCCAAGGCCACTGTCATAATAGGTTGACTTAGCTCGACTACGAAGAATTAGCTCAACATAGTCAAGGTCACGTACATGGTCACGACCATCTCTAATGGACAAATGGCCAAGGCCACTATTGTAATAAGTCGCCTTAGCTCGACTATGACAAATTAATTCGACATAGTCGAGGTCACGTACATGGTCACGACCATCTCTAACGTATAAATTCCTAAGGCCACTGTCGTAATAAGTCGACTTAGCTTGACTACGACAAACTAACTTGACACAATCGAGGTCACGTACATGGTCACGACCATCTCTAATGTATAAATGGCCAAGGCCACTGTCGTAATAAGTCGACTTAGCTCGACTATGACAAACAAACTCGACAAAATTGAGGTCACGTACATGGTCATGACCATCTCTAACGTATGAATGGCCAAGGCTACTGTCATAATAAGTCGACCTAGCTCGACCACCACAAATAAAACAACTTGACAACGACCGATATCACATATATAACTACATCAAGCACACAAAATAAAAGATACAGAGAGAAATAGCAAAAGAACAACTTCTATTATCCTCAAAGAAAGAATATATGTACAAATGGATCTATTTACGCCCTCACAAAACTACAAAAGCAAAATAAATACAAGTCCTAGCCACCACCATCCTGTCCACTATCACCCACTGGCTTATCATCTTTTATGTTGTCGCCCTCGGTCTCATAAGCCACAGAGTCCAGGATCCGGAAGCTAGACGGTTAACGTCTTCTGAGGTATAGCCCGTCCGGTCTGGAGAATCAGAACTATACCCACAGGCTTCTTGGGCGACCCGAACCAAATGACGTTTGCTTCCCCAACAAGTATCTATGAACCCCTTCAAGTGCTTGTAGGCATTTTGATTGGAGGCGCCCGTAAAATACCCTCTTTTCTCCAATAGTGTCAGCATCACATTTATAATTTGAAAGTTCCCCACCCGGATTCGGGGAGGAACAATGGCACTAGCATATCCTTGGTTTGTCATTGCTCTCGGCGCAACCCTTGGCAGTGGCGGAGGAAGGTCTAGAATTTGGTTCTGTTGATTAGCATTGGCATTTCGGGCCCTCCGTGGTGCATTTTGTACCGGAAAGTCATCCTGTTTAAGGTCCTCTACCTCCTCCCCCGCCATGGCATCGCCAAGGGGAATATTAGCATTTGCCGCCATTTGTACCTATTAAAATTGAATCAAGAAAATTAGTAAAAGAAGGAAGAAGAAGCAAAACACAACACTAGCAACGCAATTAATCAACACCGTTTAACTCCCCGGCAACGGCACCAAAAAGTGATCATAGCAAACTCAACCCGAAGGAATGAGCGGGCACAACTACTTTTACCCGAATAGTGGTTCGGGGTCAATCCACAGGGAGTTAGATATTGGAGTGAGTAATTACGTTGCACTAATATTGTGATTTAGCTTCTAGTTTGACTTCAAGAATTTTGGTGTTTTCTTTTTACAAACTATTTTATAAACTACTAGTATGAAATCTAATTATCCTAAGATTGATTCTAAGTGTAATATGCAAATAGGAAAGGGGACTAGGGAAGTAGAATTTACCTAGGTGGAATAACTAATGGGCTACAACCCTAGCTATGGGTTTAGCTAGCCATGGAAATTGAAGAAGATAAAGAAATTAAAGATGAAATTGACATAGTAATTGACTACAAATTAAATCTAATGTTAAAATACTAAGAAATTGCCAAAATAGGCGTATATTGTGTTCTCACGAGCTCAGCTGCTACTGTATATTCTCTGACATAACCTAAAAAAGTAAAAGAAGTTATTTATACTACAAAGTAATTTCCGGACAAAAGTACCCCTGCGAGTCTCACGCGGACCGCACACTTTTGTCGTGCGGCCGCGTAGGGCAATTGGGCTTCAGAAGGACTGGTGCTGCAACAAGTCATGCAGACCGCGTACATTTGTCACATAGCCGCGTATGTACAGTAATGCAGACCACGTACATTTGTCATGTGGTCGCACTTTGTAAATATTCTGAGTGCAGACTCTCCGATTCCTCACCCACGCGGGCCGCACTGATTTGGCACGCGGCCGCGTGGGGTTGTTCCTTGAACAGTTCTTCTCTGGTCTTCATCATTGCGTACCGCACAATAGTGGATGCGGTCCACGTGGATCTGCCTGTGAGCTGGGCCTTCTCTGAATAGTCCTGCGCGGCCGCACACCAAATCAGTATGGTTCGCGTATTAGAAGCTGTGATTGATCTATTCTCTGAATCGACCTGTGCGGCCGCACACCAAAATAGTGCGGTCCGCACACCAAAATAGTGCGGTCCGCACAGGATTATTTTGAGTCCTTCAACTTATTCCTTTGGCGCTTAGCCGGTTTCACTCCTTTTTGAGCCGATTTGACGGTATTTGTCCTTTTGTCGCTCAAACCTGCAAAATAGCGCACTTGTAAGCAATTCAAGGCCAGTTCAACACATTTTATACACAAAGCTCGGGCAAGAAGGGGTTTAAAAGCATGCAAAATTCCTAGTTATCACCCCTTGCTGCAGATGAATCCTGAGCTGAAGAAGTAGGAGCAAAGCTCTGAGCTTGAAGAGCACTCAACGCAGGCTGACTCTACTGACGACCCTGCTGACCTTGATGACCCTGATGGCCATGACGACCATGATCTGATGAAAATCCACTGGACTCTGCACGTCCTGATTGATGAGATCTGAACGAACGTCCCCTAATATGTTGCGGCTGGCCCCTAGACGGAGCACCATTGTAACTACAAATACCACGAGGCCTCTTAGCCTCCCTCTCCTCACGCTCTCTGCTAAGATCTGTCTCAATATGATGGGCAGCATCAATCACCTCCTCAAAGGTAACTGCCGAAGCCCTCTCTCTGGTCATCAATATACGGATGGGATAGATGAGACCATCTATAAATCTCTTGATCCTCTCTCTATCCGCCGGAATCATCCACATGGCATCACGGGCTAGCTGTGTGAATCTCAACTCATACAGGGTTACCAACATATCCCCCTGCTTCAGCCACTCAAACTGACGATGCAACTCCTCTCTATGGGACTGAGGTACATACTTCTCCAGGAATAGAGTGGAGAACTGCTGCCAAGAAAGGTGTGCTGCACCAACAAGCCTACACCTCTCAAAATCCTCCCACCAAGTGAAAGTAGCCCCCGTGAACTGAAAGGTGGTAAATGCCACACCACTCGGCTCCAGAATCCCTGTTGGTGTGAAGCATACGCTGACATTTGTTAAGAAAACCCTGGGCGTCCTCGCCCTTAGCGCCACTGAATGCTGGAGGCTGTAGTCTATAAAACCTCTCCAGACGACGCTGCTCATTGTCAGGCATAACTCGAACCACATAAGCTGGGGCTGGGGTAATGGGTGCAGCTGGCTGAGCTGGAGCTGCCCCAGGTGCCTGAATACCCTGAACTACCAGCTTCGGTGTGCGAGCTACGGGGGTCTGATTTCCTCCTCCTGCCTGTGAAGAAGCTGCTGCAGTAGAGGCTGAAGACCCGGTATCATAATGGGCACTACCGGTGCCTAAACCTGAGCTGCCGGAGCGCCTGCAGCTGGGACCTGATCCTGAACCTGGGCCACCGGTGCTGGAATCTGACCCTGAGTCTGGTCAGCTGGTAGGTCAGCAGGTGCTGGTACTGTTGCCCTACCTCTACCACGACCACGGCCTCCGGGTGCCAATGGTGGTCGTCCGCCACGTCCGCTAGCACGTGTTCTAGCCATCTGCGAGAGGATAGAATATGGAAAAGTTTAGTTTCACGATAACATAGACCGCACGATATGAATCCAAGAAAAGTGAGGTTTTTCCTAAAGTTCATGTAGCCTCCCGAGGATAGATACGGACGTCTACGTACCGATCCGCGAAAGCCTACCAAACCGGCTCATAACTCACGAGTCTTAGTAACTTAGGCTCTGATACCAACTTGTCACGACCCTAATCCGGTCGTGATGGCGACTAACAATTAAGCTAGGCCAGCCAGACCAACAATTATTTTTCACGGATAAATATCAGTCCCAAATGGACAACTCAAAAAGAATATATGAGTCAAAGAAACTCCAATAATAATAATAATACGAAAATACTGAGAAGTGCGAAAACAACTAACACTCCCAAAGATCTGGAGTCACAAGTCTAGAGCCTCTAAACAAAACCAAATAGTAATGGAGAATACTTTATAAAATACTCAAATCTGTAACATAAGTAATAACTGAGATGAGATTAGAAACTAGTTTTCTGCGAACGTCGTCAGCTACCTCAGCAACTCGATATGACTCTGTAAAAGTTGAAGTGCTCGTCTACTTCTCCTGAGTGCCTGAATCTGCACACAAAGGTGAAGGGAGTAGGGGTGAGTACTAAGTACTCAATGAGTAATAAATATATATAAGTAGCTGAAAGTAAGAAATCCACATAATACCACATAATGAAGCTAAACTATAGTCCGATCCTCCTACGAACTAGCAACAGCAGTACAATACAATTATCACAAATAATTCAACAGATAAAGATGCAATGCAATGCACATGACCGCTACGGCGTGTATCCCGATCCATTTAACGTCGACGACGCTCACTGGGGGTGTGTACAGACTCCGGAGGGGCTCCTACAGCCCAAGCGCAAAAATGCTGCGGCGGGCAGCCCGATCCCTCCTCAGTCCACAACATGCATATAAGTCACACAACAGTTCAACTTATTTAGTTCCAGGTTCCAGTTCATTAATTATGAAAATACTTTAATTCTTATTTAATTGTCCAAAACAGGTGACCTAGCATTTCAATACGGTGATTCCAAACCAGGACTGAGATCGGTGATTAAGCAAATATAGCTATCACATATATAACTATCCCCTAGGGATACTACAGGTCGGCACATGGCCCCAATCATGGCTTACAACCCACAAATATATCAAACACAGTGTGTGTTTCAACCACATATATCATATTATTCATATCCGGGATGGACTAAGTCTCAATCCCCAGTCACAATCAATCCCTCACCTACCACGGGGTGCGAGCCACACCCTACTAGCGTCACGATGTGCTAAGCCGGGGTTTCAAACCCTCAGGCTACTATATACACAAACTACTCACCTCTAGCCGGTCATAGACTCGTCCGGGATGCCTTTTCCTTTTGAATTTGACACCTCGTGTGTAGAATCTAGTCAAACCACAACAATTATGTCAATTACGGGTCAAAGAAACATAACCCAATTTAATTTACACGAAATACGCATAAATGCACTAAGTTGGTAAAACCCGACCCCGGGCCCGCTTCTCGAAAAATTTCCAAACTTCATACCAACGCGGTCCTCGTCTCACCACAAGTCCGTACATATAAAATTTGTCGAAATCGGAGTTCGAATGGCCTTTAAATAATCAAAGTTTCCTTTTCAATACCTAGGCCACAATTCTTCACAATTTCTACCCAAATTCATGAAGTTTGATGTTAATTCTACCATATAATCGTGTTTTTGAGTCAAGAAACTTACCTCTGATGTTACCCCAATGAAAACCTCTTACTTCTCGCCCAAATGCTCTCCAAGACGTTATGTTTTCTTTTTATAAAACCGGTTTAGTTCGCGAAGGTTCTATTAATAAACCCTTTTGTCAGGCCTGTAAATTGCCTTACGTAATCACAGCACTCCATCTGCGATCGCGATGCACAAATTTTCCAGGCTCAAATTTGCCCTACGTGATTGTAGGACCCTGCATGCGATCGCAGAAAATTCGGTCTCTCTTCTACGCGATCGCAGTGAACTATTTGTTTCTCCTACGCGATCGCAATGTATAAATCCACAGGCCTATGCGATCGCAGGCCTATTCACGCGATCGTATAGAGGAAATATTTGGCCGCCCATTTCCCCTTCTACGCGATCGCAGCCCCAGGATTGCGATCGCAATGAAGGATTTCACTGTCAGTTTTCTGCTGCAGTTTCTGCTGCAGTTTTCTAACTAAAACTCTCATTGGGCATCCGAAATCATCCCGAGACCCCTCGGACCCCAACCAAAAGCGCAACTACATCACATTACCTCATTCAAACTTGCTCGTAACATAAAAAGACCATCGTAAACATCAAAATCGCCATTTCCATACGGATTCAAGCCTAAGTTTCTTCAACACTTCTGAAACTAACATTCGATCCAAAACCCGACCTAAACACCTACGAATGACCTGAAATTTTGCACGCATATCCAAAATTACCTAACGGAGCTACTGCAACTCTCAGAATTTCATTCCGAGCCCTGGATCAAAATCTCGCCTACCGTTCGGATTTCGCCAATATTCAAGCCTAAAACTACATCGGACCTCCAAATTCGATTCCGATTGTTCTCCTAAGTCATAAATGATCCCCCAAAACTAGTCGAATCATCATAATTCAATTTTGAGTTGTCTGACTCATCGGTCAACATTCAGTTGACTTCCCCAAACTATCATTTTCATAAAGAGGCATATGACCTCATTTCTTTCTAAATTCCTTCCGATTTACTTCTAACTTTCCAAACATATATATATTGAAGTGTTAAATGAAGAAAACGGGGTGATAACTCCCGTAACGACGAGTCGGGTTGTTACAACATATCTTCAACAGAATATTCAAACATCATAGCTACATGGTCTCACTCTTGTTTAATTGTATTTAAGTGGCCTAACGACGGTCCTTCCTCCCCCAATTGGGCGAATGTCCTAGATTTTGACACAAATCTTGAATTTAGCAACTTTAGGGACATATGCCTCATATATCTATCTCTCATATATGTATTCGACTATTAGGGAGATTTAAGTCACCATAGTATTAGTCTCATAAGTTCCCTACTCTTATTCAGCCACACGGGTATGGGATTCCAAGTTCTCATGTCAATATCCTTTATGAGTGTAATACAACTTCGTACATTTCTGGGTCCTTATAAAGTTCGTAGTACAAGGGTTTTCTCATCTTAGGTTCTACTGAGTCTCATTTCATAACTTCTTACCTCATATGAGAGACTTACACTCTCATCATTAATATCTTGGTCATTCTCTCATATATCACGTGATTATATAACCAATTTTCTATCACACCTTAGGATCATTTGCATACTTCTCGCACCAACCACGTGTGCTATTCAAGCTTACGTCTCATTTATCAAGTCAATGCTTCTTTGGGCGGGTAATCACTTTTAACACATTCTCAAATGAAGTATACTTATGGTACTATGTACTTATATTATATGTCCATACCGTTCGCTCAAAAAGATACATGTGCCATCTCCTTAATATCCATGTCTTTCCCCATTGGTTATGACATATGATAACATTACTTGAAATAAACGAAAGAACATTTAAACTTACCTTGAATCTCAATGCACGAGTTAGAAAACAATCTTATAGTCAAGCTTTATCACACGATTTGGAGTGTTGAAGAAGGGTAATATTCCTAAATGTCCATGTAGCCTCCAACTTATAGAAGTGGTCGACAATACACCGATAGGAAGGACTCTACTAGATACGGCTCCGAGACATTCTAGGACACTTTAAAACCTTAAGCTCTAATACCAAGTTTGTCACGCCCCAAAACCGAGGGACACGACCGGCACTCAACGGCAGGACCCCAGTCAAGCGGACCTGGAATTGCCTTTCCTATCCCACACGTTACCCCGTGATTCCAATATACATTATTCTTTTGAAATAGCAATTTAAGACTTAAGCATAAACTTACAACTTGATTTCATTTCTACTTTTTGTCATTTTCAACATTTGATACCATGAACTTGCAAAATATATACAACATTTACTAACGTGGACCACGATTCTGAACCGTACCATTACTACCCAAAATACTTTTGTACACTATCCATATTGTGTCTACGAAGCCTCTATGAATACTAGGAACTTAACCAGTACTCACCGGCGACAAGGCCCCAGCTATACCTTACAATACACAATAAACTCAAAAGAAGGTGGCATGAACCACACATGACCCCAAGAGAAAGTGGGGCTCACCAATGCAACTGATGGGATGGAGAGGAGACTACTGTCGGTGGACTGGAGTACCTGCTATAGATCCACCTACAATTATAACATGAATGTAGCGCCCAGCAAAAGGGACGTCAGTACATTTCAATTGTACTGGTATGTATGGACAAACTTTACCTCAAGTAAGATCAATCTCTACATAGATAACAAACAGTAATAGAATAAACAATCAAATGCACATGAAAGGTACAATCAAGCCAAACAAGTTTACAATCTCTCCTTCTTCCCCTTCGACATTTTCACATTAATAATTTCACAATCTTTTTCATAATTTCATTTCAATAGTAATTTGGATCACTTTTTCACCCTTATTACCTCGGCCACCCTTATTACCTCGGCCACCCTTATTACCACAACCCACACCTTATTACATCATGTTGCAGCGCGCAACCCGATCCCACCATATAAGTAACAATTCACAAACAACACAACAACAACAACAACAACAAAAATTCACGAAGAACAACAACAACAACAATTCTTAAAGAAAAACCACAGTAATCCACAAGAATTTTCGTAGCCATCAATACCATTTCCATCATATTCAACAACTCATATGTATTTTATGTCACAATGATAATTGCCCACAACAAGCCATACATGTTATTACCACAGTTATTCCAATTGCATCAATTACGATTTCTTTCCATCATTTATTTCTCAACTCTTTCCACATAACACTTTCACAATCACATTTGGTTTATTACCAATTACATACACCATTATATTGGGAAAACTTAACCAATAACGTTCAAGACATATTAATCACAAGAATTCATGAAATAGGTCATCTTGCCTTGACACCCGTGAAACAACCAAAATTTACAAATAGTTCACATAAATAACACGTACCAATTTCTTGTACTCCAAATAAGTTGACTTTACAAAGGTTAAAGTTAGCCTTACATACCTCAAATTCGTCCCTTAATGGTACTACTATGCTCCAATACACTTAAGCAATTTCAATCTACAACACAATATTCAACAGGACCAATATTAGTAACAAATCTCATAACTTATGTCATTTAGGCATATTATCAAACAACTTGTAGGTATAAATCTTTCCAGCTCATATCTATAGTATTGGTTCATCCAATTATCACTATTAACCAATAATTCATCCTACCATTTTTCTTCAAAAATTTATACTCCTAACATCACATGTGTGATCAACCATTCACACCCAACCAACAAAAGTCCATCAAATAATCATCTTTAAATCCCTACCATGGTCATGTATTTAAATTGGGAATTTATAGCTTCCAATCACCATACCATAGGTTGTAATATAGGATTCATACTCGTAATTCCATAATAACTCCATATATGTAAGTCTAAGGTGTAGGATTACCTCTTGTAGAACAAATCTTGAAAGATAACTTTGGAGTGTTCTTGAGGTTTTGAAGAAATCCTATAAAATACAACCAAAATCATTTTGTAACTAGTGATTGAGAAGTGAAATCACCATGAAAACACACTTAAAACCTTACCTTAGGAGTGCAATCGGGTGCCTTCGTCGAATTGGGGGTGTTGGGGAAGTCCTAGGCTTGAGAAATGACTCAAAGTCCGTCATTTCCCGTCCTTAGGTGTATTTAGAGACCTGACACTAGCGCACCCGTGCTAATCCCATGCTAGTGAGGCAGAAGATAACTCAATTAACGCGGGCTACTAGCGCTCCCGCGCTAAGGCCGCGCTACTGACACATGCCCAATAAAATGAACATAACTTTCTGTATACACCTCCAAATGACAAACAGTTTGTTGAGTTGGAAACTAGTCTCAAAGAGCATTGATTTGATAGGTTTTGGGTCACACAAATCCTTATATAATGGGAGATATGATCGTTTAAAATGAAGCCTTATGCACACTCAATTACAACTTTCGTGTAATATGAATTTTTTCAACTTGGCTTAGACTTAGGCCTCTCCTTAGACCCCAATTCACTTATAATATGACTGATACGCTTATTAACATATCCAATTGATATCCATCATATCATAAATCTTTATTTGCACACGAATTAAAATAATTTAGCCTACCTTGGCATGACAAAATCTTAAATTACTCGAAAAAAAATTTCGGGGCCTTACAATAAACTAGGAGACCGTATCCGACCAGGAATGGGTATTCATAAAAGGTGTAAAATCCTGGCCAGTGTATTGATATAGTTGGTCCATGCCGGTTCCATAACCATGTGGTCTGGGATTTGGTACGTCTCTCATAAACCGTCCAAATGCGATTGTAAAAACTCGATACGATCCCATGGGGGAGTCGGGCTTTTAGTCGGGAAATACCTCCGAGCATGAATCTCTTTAGGAAGAACGTTGTCCACACTTAGGGGGACGAAAGGTTTTTGGGCCTTTTTCCCATCACCTAAAGGTGGTGGAACCCTAGATAGAGTATCATCTTGGCCTCTCCTATTGTGTTGTCCGTGTTTTTCCATAATATTTGTTTATATGAATCAAGTTCTAACGGTTAAGAGACCGGTTTCAACAGAAACAAAAGGGATTACAACACGAAATGTCAGTTTTCTTAAAAGAAGATGAAAAGAGGGAGTAAGAAATCTCAGAAGTTTGAAAGATGGCAAAGATTGAACTTTCCTCCTATTTATAGTGATAAATACACAGAAATCGAAGAGGCATGATTTGAAATGGGTGCGGGAAATCAAAATGTCAAATTGCCTCCTGAAATATCTCGGGAGCAGGTATAATCATGATGCATGCCGGTGATGACGTCAACTCAGAAAGTAGACCACGTGTCTACAAATCGGCAAAGCTATATACTTCCCCATTTTCTGTTCACGTCGTCGCCTTCATAATGAGGACAAATTCTTCGAAGGACGAGATCGACATTTCTGCCCATTAAAGACGTATGTCGTGTAGGCCTCCAACGAGCGGAGGGACTAACTGTATGGGGTCAAATTTGACCCTATACGTCTTTACATCAAGAGGGTACGACCTCCCTTAGATACCTTTTATAACAGGGGTACGGTTTAGACGTGAGGGCGTGGTCAACGTCACTCACTACTAAGTGTCCTCGCTAATAGGACATCGACTGCATTCCAATATTTTTATTATTATTTTAAAGGAGGCCCTTTCTTATATAAAAGGGGCCTCCCCATTGTAAAACGCATTGGTATTATTATCTAATAATACAACTCTCTCATTCTCTCATATCTCTCTCTCTACTTCTGAACTTCGATAAGCAATTGCTCTTAAGTTCTTCATTTTGCAATATCCGATCTATCATAACTATATTGATTTCATATCTCTAAGCTTATTATATTTGGTTACGATTTACCAATTTCTCATCTTTTTGATTGTTTTAAGCTTGCAAAGTAATATTTGACTTTTGAGCCAAACATGTATCTTGTTTAATTTTGAGATTACAAATTTCACTTTGTATGAAGAATTACTTATAAATATATTTTGAGTAATTTCATAATGTAAAATTTTTGCTGTAAATAAGTTAAAGCAAAAGGTTCAAATCTTAGTTGTCAACTCACTCTTGTCTCTTTTGCTTCTAACAAGTGAAAGTGAAAATGAAAATAAAAAGGAGAATTTTAGCATACACAGATATCCTTAGTAAATACTTTAACATGATCATTTTTCTTTTACCAAAAAAGAGAGGGAACAATATATTTACTTCTTCCTCTATTGCTCTAGGAATGACAAAGAAAAAAAAGAATTTTATTCATAAAGTAAAACTCTCTAAAAGATAGACATTCACTCTAAATAGAATTTTATTCATAACACTCCCCCTTGAATAACTACTCGATAAGTAATGTGCCTCATTAAAACCTTAACTAAAATAAAACTCAATAGGAAAAATTCTAGAAAAGAAAAAAAAGTACACATATCTAATAATATGCCTTTTAGTTGTCTCGTTAAAAACCTTGCAAGGAAAATCCAGTGGGACAAAACCTTGTAAGGGAAAAAGAGTGCAACGCGCATTAAACTCCCCCTGATGAGAGCATTATTTCATATCCTTGAGCCTTCGCATCCCAATCTTGTGTAGTAGCTTCTTGAAGGTTGACGTCGATAGAGATTTTGTGAACAAACAGACATATTATCACTTGAAAGAATCTGTTGCACATTGATATCACCATTCTTATGAAGATTATGTGTGAAAAAAAACTTTGGTGAAATGTACTTTATCCTATCTCCTTTATGAATCCTCCCTTATTAGGCTATACATGCTGTATTGTCTTCATACAAAATTGTAGGCAGTTTGTCACACTTTAAACCACATTTGTCTCGAATAAGATGCATTATAGATCTCAACCACACATATTCTCGACTTGCTTCAGCAATTATCTCAGCATGATTAGATGAAGTAGCCATAATTGATTTCTTAGTCGATCACCAAGATATGCCAGTGCCTCCACATGTAAACACATAGCCTGTTGAGATTGAGCCTTGTGTGAGTCGGATAAATACCCAGCATCAGCATAACCAACAAGATTGGGACTGCAATTATTGCCAAAAAATAAGCTCATATAGGTAGTTCCTTTTATATACTGCAATATGTGTTTGATTCCATTCCAATGTCTCCTTGTAGGAGCGGAGATATATGTTGCTAAGACATTAACTAAAAGGGTTATGTCAGGCCTTGTAGTATTAGCAAGATACATTAGTGCACCAATTGCACTAAGATATGGTACTTCAGGACCAAGTAGCTCTTCATTCTTTTCTTGAGGTTGAAATGGATCCTTATTCACATCAAGTGATCGAACAACCATCAAAGTACTTAATGGATATGATCGATCCATGTAAAACTGTTTAATACCTTTTTTATATAGGTAGATTGATGAACAAAATTTTCGTTTGCCAAATGTTCAATTTGCAAACCAAGACATAATTTTGTCTTTCCGAGATCTTTCATCTCGAATTCCTTCTTTAAATAATCAATTGCCTTTTGGAGTTCTATAAGAATTCCAATAAGGTTTATGTCATCAACATATATAGTATAATAAATTCCGATGTTGTTTTCTTTATAAAAATATATGAAAAAATGGCATCATTTAAATAGTTTAATAAATACTCACTAAGATGATTATACCACATTCATCCTGATTGCTTTAGATCGTACAATTTGAAAACATTTCCCGGGACTTTAAAATATTTACATTAGGCATTTTGAATCCCTCGGGAATTTTTATGTATATATTATTATCAAGTGAGCTATAAAGGTAGGTGGTAACCAAAACCATTAAATGCATGTCAAGTTTTTCATGGATAATGAGATAACGGAACGTTATAACATCCATAACGGGTGAATATGTCTCTTCATAATTGACACTAGGCCTTTGTAAAAATACTTGTGCAACAAGGCATGCCTTATATCTTTGTACCTCGTTTTTTGCATTTCTCTTGCGTACAAAGATCCATTTATAGCCAACAATCTTAACACCATTAGGTGTTTGGACTACATGCCCAAAAACATCACATTATGAAAGTGAATTCAACTCTGATTGGATTGCTTCTTGCCATTTTGGTCAATCAAGTCTTTGTTGACATTCTCTCAGATTGATCTTCAAGATCCTCACTTTCTTGCATAATGTTAGATGCAACATTATATGCAAAGAGATAATCCATCGCTATATCCACTTGATTCAAATTTGTCTCAATATCGATTGGATGTATTGATAGTTCCTTATTTTCTTCGGGCTCAACGGATTCCTCTTAAATCTCAAAATTTATTACATCTTGGATTTCTTCATGAGATTCTTTCGTAGTGTCATTTTGATCATTTGTTTTACTTTTTCTAGGATTTCGATCTTTGGAACCTAATGGTCTGCCATGTTTTAGGCGTGCTTTTGACTCGTTAGCTATGACACTACAAGATTGTCCAATAGGTACATCAATACGGATTGGAACATTCTCTGCAGGGATATGTGATTTTTTATCCTTTTCAAATCCATAAATGCGTTTGGAATTTGATTTGTTATTCTTTGCAAATGGATAATCTTTTGTACCTCTTCTTCATAAATAGATACATGTGGATCAATATGAAATAATGATTGATTTTTCCACAAATTTCTCGTTTAGTTTCACCAACTTCTCCCCCTAATTTTGGGAAAAGTGATTCATCGAATCGACAGTCTGCAAATCATGTAGTAAATAACCCCTCATTAATATTTCGAGGCAGCGAATGGTGGAGGGTGATTCAAACCCAACAAATATTCCTAACCTTCTTTGGGGATCTATTTTGGTGTGATATGGCGGTGCTACAGTCAAATATACTGCACATCCAAAATTTCTTAAATGGAATATATTAGGTTCATGACCCAAAACTAATTGCAACATGGAATTATGATAATTTATCAGTCTGAGACAAACTAGCATTGATGCATGCAAAATGGCGTGACCCCAAACAAAATTGGGCAGACTCATTTTCATGAGTAACGGTCTTACTATCAACTGCAGAGGTTTAATTAGACTTTGCAAGACCATTTTGAGTTTGAACATGAGCTATAAGATGTTCCATTTTTATCACAATTGATAAGCAATAATCATTAAATTGTTGGGATGAAAACTCAGCAGCATTATCAAGTCCAATAGTCTTAATTGGATCATCGGAAAATTGCGCCCGTAATTGAATTATTTGTGCCATTAATTTTGCAAATGTGAGGTTGCGAGATGACAATAGGCACTAGAAGATGCGTATATTAAGACCATAAAATATCTAAATGACCCACTAGGTGGGTGAATAGCTCCACAAATGTCCCCGTATATACGTTCCAAAAATGCAGGGGACTCAATTCCAACCTTTATTGGTGATGGTCTTATAATTAACTTGCCTTGATAACAAGAAATGCAAGAAAATTTATTATTTAAAATAATCTTTAAATTCTATAATGAATGCCCATTTGAATTTTCTATAATTCATCTCATCATAATTGATCCAGGGTATCCCAATAGATCACGCCAAAGTACAAAAGTATTGGAATCAGTAACCTTTTGGTTTACAATAGAATGTTCCTTAATTGCATTAATTCTTGTCCAATATAGGCCACAAGATAAAGATGAGAACTTCTCAATAACCCTCTTTTGGACAAAGACATTCTTGGTAATGATGAGAATATTCAAGATTATTCTCATCTATTGTCTCAATATGATATCCATTTCGACGGATATCTTTAAAACTCATCAAGTTCCTCTGGACTTTGAGTAGAACATTGCATTCTCTATGATAAGTATTGTTCTCTTAGGTAAAGTTATATTAGCTCTTCTAGAGCCTTCAATTAGTTTACTACTACCATAAATTATAGTAACATCTGCCTTACACATACTTAAATGAGAGAAATATATTCTCTTTGAATATTGTATGTGTTATACATCAATCAAACTAAACAAATATTTTTACAATTGAACTTTGATCCAAGTTTATTTTGTGAGATATCCATATTTGCTTTCCATGGTTTGACATATTAAAAAAAATATGCAAACACATATTAGTATTTTCAGAGGTAAAGGAAAAGAAATAAAGTTAAATCAATGATTCATTATAATCTTTTAATGCAATTTCGAGAAAACTCTGATTAAGCTACAATTAATTACCTGGCTAAAAGAATATATTTGCATGTATAAGTTATTTACTATATATTTTTCTAGTTTATGTGCCACAGAGGAGTAAGTAAAACGTGAATTGTCAATATTATTGTTTAAATTGTTTGCTCAAAAGTTATCACATACTTTATGAATACAAAACAATATATATGAGTTACGGGCAAATCATAGCAAATCGTAATAATCACTGAACCATTTGAAAGAAACGATAATAAATACTCAAGATTAGTAGAAGGAACATTAACAACCATTATTGATGATATTGATTTGGTCTACCTCTCCATGAAGAGGTTCAGAGCCTTACAATGGTGTTTTATCTTTCCACAAGATAGGAACTTTTTGTCTGTTCTCTCTCTCTCTCTCTCTCTATCTTTCTGGAGAATAGTGGTGAAGAAGCAGTCCCCCTCCCCTTTAGGGTTCATTCTTCTAGTATTTATAGTTGTGAGCTCTGTGGGTAGGAAATAAGTGGTCGTGACCACGCTGAGATTTCGTCCCTATGGGGAGGCGGATAGGCCATGCCTTTGTGGATACTACTGAATGAGAGCCGAATAATGTTATAAATAAGGGGTATGACCATTTATTAATTATGGCTTAGCTCAAGATACGATTAACTTAGTTAATTTTCATAGGGTCAGATTCTGACCCATACAGTTAAACCCTCCATTTATTGAGGTCGCGCTTCGGCTGAGCTCAATGAATGGACTTTATCAATTATAATCTGAACAGATCGGATAAGGGGGGTCGGTTATTGCTTCAGTCAAGACCGAATTCTTTTTTATGATGGCCCGAACCTTGTATAATGTCGGCATCATGTCATCATATTTCCAAATTTCCATGTAGTCAGGACGGAGCACTTCTTCGTGACGAGGATATATAACGTTATAAACACAATTTGAGCAAGATTAAAATTCGTTACATTCTGGCCCTCGCATTTTCTTGGGTCCGCATTTCTTGACGGCGGAGGACGGGCTCCATATGATTCAGCCAAGGGGAGTAAGCATGTGTCGGGTACACTTTTAATAGTGTCCAGAATTTTGAAGGCATACGGCGATTCTCCCATCGTTCGCAGGCCGTTACGATTGTTCCAACGGCGAGATATTGGCGGGTGGCCAAGAAGTCGCTTCATGGTGCTTGTCATAATAACGCATGCCTTGGTAGAATCGCACCATTTTACGGTTGGTCATGCAGCTAATGGTGGCTATTGGGTTTTCCGAAAGCCATTTACGTTGCCTATAAAGGTAGGTTGAGGCATCCATTTCTCATTATTTCATTGTTCATCTGAGAGTGATTCTGAAGAAACTTTTACATTCTGCTAATTCATCTTCTCCTTTCTTCTCTTGATTGTGATAACCTTCACCTTGCCCACTAAATTTTATTCATTGCTCTTCAATAGATCAGCAATGGCAGGTAGTTCTTCGCGCGATGCTCTTCTAATAGATTTTTCGGTCAGTTCTCTGATAGTTGAAGGGACACCTCTGGCAATGGGATGTGCAGAGCATATAGAGATCGGAGGATTTCTGTCAGTTGACGAGATAATTCCTAAGCCTGGAGGTCCGGCAATTGATTTTATTGTCGACGGTGGAGAGGACCTGGTAGATGAAGCCCCGCTAATTGGGGAGATTGGAATGGCCTGATTATGACAACAAGGGGTCATTCCTACCTATGGTGACATTGTCCTCGCCAAAAGCGAGGAGAGGGTCCATACCGACCATAGGGGATACTGCATCTTTTATGCATATACCTTCAGATTGGGGTTTAGGATTCCGCTCCCAATGCTGGTGGTGGATTTCTGTCGTTACTACGGGGTGTGCCCGGATCAGTTCACTCTTTCTCTCTACAAATTACTGGCAATGTTCATGAAGTACGGGGAATTGGCTGGTAGAGTGGTCATGCTGCAGCACGTGCTCAGCCTTTATGCTTCCTAGAGAGTCCGTGACACCATGCTTCAGGCGTGCCCTCGTAGGTCGATAGGCCTGACTGCGACATTGGATGATGAGGTCGACCCCCATCATTTTGAACATTTCTTCTATATCCAGACTGAGCATTTAGTGGCGTGCCCTACGGGGTTTCCATAGGCTTGGAACCATGCACGTAAGTTCCTTTATTGTCGTATTCTTTTTTTTCTTCCTTTTCCTTTAGCCCGCATTTATGGGTGTTGATTCGTGTCAGTTTTGTAGCTGAAAAGTTGCCACCAAATCTGTTAGCTGGGATACGCGGGTGGGTTAAGGCTGTGCTCCCTCATACCGAGGGGGTACGCACATGGGCGTCTTTCTGGGAGAGACATGGCTGCAGGCTTGCTTTAGGTGTGAAACTGACTTCTACCTTTGTTCTGTTTTGATTTGGCTTTATTTACCGACTTTGCTTTTTTATGATAGGGAGGGCGCATCGTGGCAGGGCTCTTTAGTTGGCTTTCTGGAGGCGGGGTGCAGTTGCTCAACTTATTGCAGTGCCAGTAGCGTGCCGTGTACCGAGGGCGACGTCAGTTGACTCTTCGGAGGCCCCTTCCCCACCACTTGTCGTACTTCGGGATAAAGGGCCGTCGAGGGTTGTGCGCCTTAGGGATGAATCGCCCCCAGATGGGGAGGAGGTGATCAGGCGAATGGTTGTGTTCACGTCGGTTCCTCCTATGGTAATTAACTTGGACCCCCTCCAGCGAATGCGCAAGAGGGTACGGCCGCGGCTACCACCTTTGAGGGTGAACAAGTAGTAGGGGTTGCCCCGGTTGGCTAAGGACATATGATACCGTTGCTTCGGTGACTTAGTTAGTGACTCCCGTCACTGAGATAGGGGAAGTTCCTCAGCGGTTATTGAGGTTGGTGAGCCAAGCATTCTATTGGCATTTGTGGCGGGTGACTTTGCCTTGCCTGTGGCGGGAGGAGGAAGAGACACTACAAAAGAAGAATCTAAATCAGAATCAGATTTGGACCACGAGGACGTTCGCATGTTCAGGAAAGGCTTCACAAAATTGATCGTGCACGCAGAGGGGAGGTTTCGCCTCATCGAGGTCCCTTAAGATTTAAACTTATTGCTCCAAGGCTCGAGCTTGGTGCCGCAGTTTGGGATGCTATGCTCGGAAGCTGAGAATGCATCATTGAGGGATGTCACGGATATCGGGCTAAT
The DNA here is from genome assembly GCA_032618575.1 of Nicotiana noctiflora. NCBI lineage: Eukaryota > Viridiplantae > Streptophyta > Magnoliopsida > Solanales > Solanaceae > Nicotiana > Nicotiana noctiflora. The sequence continues at coordinate 147,338 of JASVEL010008868.1, forward strand.
GGATGAGGTGGCCGTGATGGGCTTGAGGGTACATAATCGAACATTGGTTTGCTTCTTCTTTGCCTTGTTTTGCTTTTCATTCTAACGTTGCCTTTGTTTTGTAGTCTTATTTGCTAGAGGCGGAGAGCATCTGTCGAGCTAACATTCGCTCGGCGGTATGTTTGCGGGTGTTGTAGAAGTATTTCCACTACCAGGATCGATGCCGAGAGATGATCACGTGCTTGAGAAACGATCCCCATAGTCGGGCCCTAGTTGAGGAATTGGCGAGGCGGGAGGTCCAAATGCAGCAAGCACTTGGCAGGATTAGTGCTCTTGAGGAGCAGCTCCGTCCGAAGGACGAGGAGCAGCTCCGTCCGAAGGACGAGGAGCTCGAGGCAAGGAAGAGGTCCGCAGCTAAGTGTGAACGTCAAGTCCTAGCCAAGGCAGTAGAGTCCGCAGCGGCATGGAGCGGGAAGGTGGCTGCACTGGAGGGTGAAGTTGCAGCTTTGAACCGTTAGGTGAGTGACGCTTTATCGAGGGTTGAGGCGTTATAGGAGGCTATCCGCATTGGTGAGTCCCATCTGTCACTGGTGAGGGCTGCTACGGCCTTTAGGGAGGCGATCCTCGAGGAGGGGATATGTGTTTTCCAGCGGAATGCCCAGGTTATGGTGGAATGGGTTACGACCTTGGAGGAAGAGAACCAGCGCCTACGAGATCAGGCTGCTTCCTTCAGCCAGGCTTGTGAACTTTGGATTTTTGCTGAGGCCCAGCGAGATGTGTATAAAATTTTGTTGGAGGCCAACATCGTGATCAAAGCTGCTTTCGAGGGAGCGCGCCAAAAGGCTCGTGAGGCCCATATTGACTGTGGTTTTGATGCAGCGATGCCAGAGGCTGACGACGGCACAAATGGGGGCGCAGATGGCACCGAGTAAAAAGAAGCATTTTTCTTGTCTTGTTTGCCATTTGGCGTTTGTTGTTTTTCCTGTTTTTATTCTTCTTAATTTTTTTTATTGACCGACATTGGCTGGGTGTGAGCGGGGATGACCCGTAATTAACTTTGTGAATAAATGAAATCTTCTTTCTATTATTTGCCTTGTATCTGTTTTGTACTTTCCCTTTTTCCCCATTGGATTTTTCTTTGCATGTGTTTGAGGGGGTGATTTGCTTTTGAGTTTGACTCTGGTAGGCATGTTAGTTTGCCTTTGAGTTTGACTCTGGTAGGCATGTTAGTTTTTGATTGTTGGCGACTTTTATTCTTTGACTCAGGGTGAGCGACTCAGAATCGTTGCTTGGCGATAGCGGTGCTTAGCCTTAGTCACAGTTCGAGCGCGGTCTAACTACTGGCCGTAATGATAAAAAATACGGCCTTGTAGTTTAACCAGGGCTGAACTTTATGTGCCCCTAATCTTAGCTCATGTTGGGCGTACTTACTTGAACGGCGAGGGTGACTAACCTACACCTTGATTCATTGGAGGTTGGGTTTTGCTGAGTTCGATGGTGAAGGAGATTAGTTCGAGTCCTGGTTTAACTGTGGTTGAACTTGCTGGTGAAGGTGTGTGGCATGAGTTCTAGTTCAGCTGTTGTTGAACTTTGTCAATTTTGATGGCGAAGGCGCATAGCCTTAGTCTTAGTTCAACCGTAGTTGAATTTATTGGCGAAGGCGCATAGCCTGAGTCCCAGTTCAACTATTGTTGAACTTTGTCAATTTTGATGGCGAAGGCGCATAGCCTGCGTCTTGGTTCAACCATAGTTGAACTTATTGGAGAAGGCGCATAGCCTGAGTCCCAGTTTAATTGTTGTTGAACTTTGTCAATTATGATGGTAAAGGCGCATAGCCTAAGTCTTGGTTCAACCGTAGTTGAACTTATTGGCGAAGGCGCGTAGCTTGAGCCCCAGTTCAAATGTTGTTGAACTTTGTCAATTTTGATCGCGAAGGCGCATAGCCTGAGTCCGAGTTCAACTGTTGTTGAACATTGTCAATTTTGATGGCGAATGCGCATGGCTTTAGTCCAGGTTCAACCGTGGTTGAACTTATTGGCAAAGGCACATAGCCTGAGTCCCAGTTCAAATATTGTTAAACTTTGTCAATTTTGATGGCAAGGCCGCATAGCCCGAGTCCCTGTTCAATTGTTGTTGAACTTTATCAATTTTGATGGCGAAGGCGCATAGCCTGAGTCTTGGTTTAATCGTAGTTGAACTTATGGCGAAGGCGTATAGCCTGTTTCCCAGTACAACTGTTGTTGAACTTTGTCAATTTTGATGGCGAAGGCGCATAGCCTGAGTCTTGGTTCAACTGTAGTTGAACTTATTGGCGAAGGCGCATAGCCTGAGCCCTAGTTCACCTATTGTTGAACTTTGTCAATTTTGACGGCAAAGGCGCATAGCCTGAGTCACAGTTCAACTGTTGTTGAACTTTCTCAATTTTGATGGCGAAAGCATGTCCTGAGTCTTGGTTCAACCGTGGTTGATCTTATTGGCGAGGCGCATAGACTGAGTCCCAGTTCAATTGTTGTTGAACTTTGTCAATTTTTTATGGCGATGGAGCGTAGCCTGAGTCCTAGTTCAACTGTTATTGAACTTTGTCAATTTTGATGGCGAAGGCGCATAGCCTCAGTTTTGGTTCAACCATAGTTGAACTTATTGGAGAAGGCACATAGCCTGAGTCCCAGTTCAACTGTTGTTGAACTTTGTCAATTTTGATGGCGAGGGCGCATAGCCTGAGTCCCAGTTCAACTGTTGTCAATTTTGATGGCAAAGATGCATAGCCTAAGTCTTTGTTCAACCGTAGTTAAACTTATTGGCGATGGCGCATAGACTGAGTCCCAGTTCAACTGTTGTTGAAGTTATTCAATTTTGACGGCGAAGGCACATAGCATGAATCCCAGTTCAATTGTTGTTGAACTTTGTCAATTTTGATGGCGAAGGCGCTAGCCTGAGTCTTTGTTCAACTGTAGTTGAACTTATTGGCGAAGGCGCATAGCCTGAGCCCCAATTCAACTGTTATTGAACTTTGTCAATTTTGATGGCAAAGGCGCAGAGCCTGAGTCCCAGTTCAACTGTTGTTGAACTTTGTCAATTTCGATGGCGAAGGCGCATAGCCTAAGTCTTCACGCTGTGGATATCGAGTGAACATTGAACAATTTATGCGTTGTTTTCATAATCGGGGCATGTAGGCTGTCTTCAGGTGGCTCTAGTCTTGAGATATCTCAACGCTGGTTTTCGGCTGGATCCCGTATCTAGGATGCGGGAGATGCCTCACGAGGATTCTCCCTTAAGGGGGGACTTCTTCTTCTTGTTCGCACTGTAGGCAACCGGAGAGAGAGAGAGAACTTGAATCTTGATTTGAGATTTTCGAGTTCCTCTTGTCGGAGGTGCAGTTTTGGGCTTATTTGAGCGGGGTTGTTGTTTTTTCTTTTTTCTTTTTTTTTTTTGGCGTTTCTTTCCATTGGGTCCAGTCAATTTTGCTAGGAAATCCCCACAGAAGGTGCCAAATTATTTGCCCAAAAGTTATCACATACTTTATGAATACAAAATAATATATATGAGTTACGGGCAAATCATAGCAAATCGTAATAATCCCCGAACCATTTGAAAGAAATGATAATAAACACTCAAGATTAGGAGAAGGAACATTAACAACTTTTATTGATGATATTGATCTGGTCTGCCTCTCCATGAAGAGGTCCAGAGCCTTACAATGGTGTTTATCTTCCCACAAGATAGGTACTTTTTGTATGTTCTCTCTCTCTCTCTCTCTCTCTTTCTCGAGAATAGTGGTGAAGAAGAAGCTCTCCTCCCTTTAGGGTTCATTCTTCTAGTATTTATAGTTGTGAGCTCCGTGAGTAGGAAATAAGTGGTTGTGACCACGCTGAAATTTCGTCCCCATGGGGAGGCGAATAGGCCATGCCTTTGTGGATCCTACTGAATGAGAGCCGAATAATGTTATAAATAAGGGGTATGACCATTTATTAATTATAACTCAGCTCAAGATACGATTAACTTTGTTAATTATCGTAGGGTCAGATTCTGACTCATGCATATATGTTATTAAACAATAATAATAGAGACTAAAAGAAATATAGAGGCTAACATAGTTGTGAAATGATGTTGTGACGAAGAAGCCATAATGGGATTAACACCTTAGCACATTCGTCCCGTTAATATCTTGTGCTACAAAATATGATTAAAAATATGGGGTAAATCAATATTGTTAAAATCAAATGATAAATCAATAATTGTTATCAAGTAATAACATTATCATAACCATGGTATTTTGCAAGTAGCCTAATAGGATGCTAAATTATCGAGTGGAAACCTAAGAATAATTCAGAGCGTCCAGAGGACGGAACAAGACTTTGATAGATACTTTTAATGCAAATAGTAGTGCTGGAATTTTTCACGTAGTTAAAAAATAAAATATGTGTAGCTTGTAAGGCATCAATCTCATGTAATGGAGCAAAATATGTCGATACAAAAACTGCCAACTAAATATTTTTCAGGGATACGCACGTAAGGATAAAAGAGTAAAAATAAATCAATTTTTTTTTAATTATCTAACTAAACACTTATTTTGAACCAAAACCAAAAAATAAATTGGATACTTCCGGAGAGATTAACCCAAAAATTTTGTCGGAACAACACCAAAATTCAAGATTTGGAGGAGGGACTCATCACCCAAACTTTAATTGCATGGTAGCAATAAAAGAAGGGAACAAGATTTAAATACTAGAATTATATTTAATCAAAACAAACAAACACTACTTCATAAAATAAATAATACTAATAAATACTACTCATGTAAAGAACTATAGTTACATGATGTTTATTCACTAGCTACTAAGAAAAGAAGAAAAATAAAAATTAAACTACTCAATCGTCTTTAACCACAGATCCATCACCGATCAAGTGGTCTATATTCCTATTAAGGTGCTCAAAGAAGTCTGTCACATCCAAGTGGGTGATGTCAAAATCATTGTTAAAGACAAAATTGACTTCAGAGCCTTTATTCTTTAGAGATGTTTGATAAAGCTCAACCAAATGTCACGACCCAAAATCCACTAAGGGTCGCGATGGCGCCGGACACTGCTATCAGGCAAGGCAAGCCAACCAAATTACTTGATGAAGTTCTCATTTTAACAATCTTGAAAACTAAGATTTTCCTTCAATTTTATAGATGAAAAGATAACCGCTTCAATTCAAACTAAATGATAAGCAATTAATACAAAATATTTTAAAATCATCCCAAAACCCGGTGTTACAAGTGCATGAGCATTTACTAAGAAGGGAATAAAATACAATAACTGTCCGGAACACAATATTGGACGGAAAATAAATACAAATAACTGAAAAAGACTCTGCTAGTTGCGGGTCACCTCGTGAAATGCAGCTCACCTAAGTCCATGTATCAACCATACTGCTATGCCAGTAGGTAGCATGAGTACAAAAATAACGTGTACTCAATGAGTATCCCGTCTAATCTCGACGAAGTAAAGACAAGATGGTTGACTTCGGCACTTACTAGTGGTCCAATAATGATGCCAATAATACAAAAAATCGGGGATTTCCATAGATATGATTTTTAATCCAATAGAAGGAAACAAACAATTATTTCTTTTATAAAAAAATTACAAAATTCCTTTTAATTACTTATCCAAATATTTTCAAGCCATGAAGAAGCAATAACAACAACAACAACAACAACAACAACAACTACCCAGTATAGTCCCACAAGGTGGGGTCTGGGGAGGGTAATATGTAGACAAGCCTTACCCCTACCCAAAGGGTAGAGAGGCTGTTTCCAATCGACCCTCGGCTTAGGGATGAAGAAGCAATAACAACTTTAATAAGTTCAAGGAAGCAATACAAGCATGCGCAAATCATGCCGAGACGTATGGCCCACTTCAACAGAAAATAAATTGTGCACTGTCGAGGGTCGAACAACGCAAACCATAAATGTATCTATTTAATCTGCTGAGGTGTTCGGCCCCCTCTAAAATAAACACACAGACAGTCCATCAAGAAATTCACACAAAATAATTATCCAATAAGAACAAATCCTCTTTTAACCATTCAAGAAAAATGAAGTTTTATCTGTTTAGAAATTCATTTACTAATTCGATGTGATTTAAGCAATTCAAGCTATCAATAGGGTCACAAATAGTCCAAGTATAGATTGCTTTTGAGTCCTAACTACCCGGATAATAGCATAATAGTAGCTACGTACGGACTCTCGTTACCTCGTACGTACGTAGGTTCTACAAATATGAGCAAATATCCAATTGATTTACTATGAGGACAATTCTCTCTTACAAGGTTATAAAGGAGACTCACCTCACTCCGAAGATCCATAACCGGCCTTCCACGCCCTTCTAAAACTCAAATTGATGGACAACGATCCAAAACCTAGCCAATAATGATACAAATCCATTAATATATACTCAATTATTCATTACAACCCAGTTTATAACAATTTCTAACCCCGATCGAAACGGAAACGCCCTCGGGCCCACATGCCCGGATTTTCAAAATTTTTAAAGAATAAGTTTACACATAGCCTCACGAACTCAAATATATAATTTTCTCTAAATTTCATACCCAAAATCGTAGTCAAATTCCAACAATATCAATTTTCTAGGTTTTCCCTCAACCCCAAGTTTTCTACAAATTTCCATGTCTAAATCCATATATAAACCTTGTATTTAAGTCAAAACTGGCATACATTACTTACCTCGTGATGAATGACGGAACCCCCTCTTCAAAATCTACAAAAAACGCCCAAGCCAAGAGAAAAATGGGTGCAATGAACTCAAACCCCAATTTTAAACATTCTGCCCAGTCCAAGTCCGTCTTTCTTCACGTTCGCGACTTTCGTGAAGGGCAGTTACCTAGCCCCTTAGCGTTTGCATACCAGGCCCAGCGTTCGTGTAGGCCAATGACCACAGACTTAGCTTTTCCTTCTATGTGTTCGTGATCTCTCCACCGCGTTCGCGTAGTAGCTCAACCCACCCCTTCGTATTCGCAACTTCCTCTTCGCCTTCGCGGAGGCAAAATCCCGTAGCCTCCCCCTTTCCTCTTCACATTCACAAGATTCCCTTCGCATTTGCAAAGAAGGAAACCAGATACCAGCAACCAGCAATAGCTTTTTACCCAAATTCGATCTGTTAATCACCCGGAATCCATCTGAGGCCCCTGGCACCCCAACCAATCATACCAACCAATCCCAAAATTCAATACGGACTTGCTCGAGGCCTCAAATCATGTCAAACAATGCTAAAACCATAAATTACACCCCAGTTCAAGCTTTATGAACTTCAAAATTTCGAACTTCTCCTTTCGATGTCAAAACCTATCAAATCACATCCGATTGACTTCAAATTTTGCATGCAAGTCATATTTGACATTACGGACCTACTCCAACTTCTGGAATCGGATTCCAACCCTGATATCAAAAGTCCACTTCAGGTCAAACTTCTCAAAAACATTCAAATTTCTATCTTAAGCCAAATGACTTCCAAAATGACCTACGGACCTTCGAATTAACTTTCGATCGCGTTCCCAACTCTAGAATCACTATATGGAGCTATTCCCAGACTCGGAATCCCAAACAGACACCGATAATACTGAAATGCACTTCAAGCCAAACTTATAGAATTTCTTTTAAAATGTTAACTTCCACAATGGGCGTCAAAATACTCCAGGCTCATCCAAAACCCGAATCGGGCAAACGCCCAAATCCGAAATCATCATATAAACCTGCTGAAACCTTCAGACCCTGATTTCGAGGTCGTTTACTAAAAAATACAATCCAAGTTAATTCTTTCAACTTTAAGCTTCCGAAATGAGAATTCTCTTCCCAAATCAATTCAAAACTTCCTGAAATTCAATTCCGACCACGCGTACAAGACAGAACACCTAAAATGAAGCTGCTCATGGCCTCAGACTGCTGTACGACGCACTAGGGCTCAAAAAAATCGATTGGGTCCTTACACCAAATGTCTTGGTACACAGCAAATATCTTGATTATGCACTGAGTAAACCTCACTTCAAGTCATTTGCGCCTCGACACGTAGTCAAACATCCTACCATCATACAACTAGTGCGAAACAATCGTTCATATGCATCATGGTAACTTGTGCCTAGCCTCAGAGCCCTAGAAGTACTACTATTGGGATGAAACAATAAAATATATTTCTACAAAGCGACGATAATAATCCGATCAACAATACCGGGAGGAACATCCTGTATCACATCTATGGTACCATTACGATTCTTCAATTGTCGATTTATAACAAGCGGTTCATGTCGGGTAAGATTAAGTAAAAGGGATACAAGGGCATAAGCCGTAAGGAATCAAATCGCATGATAAGGAATCAAGAAGGGAATTACTCCAATAGTCCTGCATCCTCCCGAGGATAAGTACAGATGTCTTCATATCGATCTACGAGACTCAACTGGACTTGCTCATAACTCGTGATACCCTAGGAACCGAGTGCTCTGATACCATGTTGTCACGATCCAAAATCTATTGAGGGTCGCGATGGCGCTAGACACTGTTGTCAGGCAAGCCAACCAAATTACTTGATGAAGTTCTCATTTTAACAATCTTGAAAACTAAGATTTTCCTTCAATTTTATAAATGAAAAGATAACCGCTTCAATTCAAAAAAAAATGAAAATCAATTAATACAAAATATTTCAAAATCATCCCAGAACCCGGTGTCACAAGTGCATGAGCATTTACTAAGAAGGGAATAAAATACAACAACTATATGTAACACAATATTGTACATAAAATAAATACAGATAACTGAAAGAGACTCTGGTGGCTGCGGCCCGTCTCGAGAAGTCAGCTTACCTAATTCTCCGTAACGATCTGAGTACTGTCTTGGAGAGAGGCTCGGTGAAATAGACATGTCTCTAAAGATGCGGACTACCTGCACCTGGACAGAAAGACCCTATGAAGCTTCACTGTTCCATGGGATTGGCTTTGGGCCTTTCTTATCAATCATGCTGCTTCGCCCAGTAGGCCACTAGAGTTACATATACATGTACAACAAAAATGCACAGAAATATAGTATGAGTACAAAAATAATGTGTACTCAATGAGTATCCCTTCTAATCTCGAAGAACTAGAGACGAGATGGTCGACTTCGATACTTACTAGTGGTCTAATAATGATCCCAATAATACATTAAATCGTGGATTTCTATAGACATGATTTTTAATCCAACAGAATGAAACACGTAAGCAATTATTTCTTTTATAGAAAATTTACAAATTCCTTTTCATTATTTATCCAAATATTCTCAAGCCATGAAGAGGAAATAACAACTTTAATAAGTTCAAGGCAACAATACAAACATGCGCAAATTATGCCGAGGCATACGACCCGCTCCAACAGAAAATAATGTGTGCACTGCCGAGGGTCGAGCGACACGAACCATAGATGCATCCATTTAATCTACCGAGGTGTTCGGCCTGCTCCAAAAATAAACACACAGATAGTCCATCAAGAAGTCACACAGAGTAATTATCCAATGAGAACAAATCCTCTGTTAACCATTCAAGAAAAAAGAAGTTTTATCTGTTTAGAAATTCATTTACTAATTCGATGTGATTTAAGCAATTCAAGCTATCAATAGGGTCACAAATAGTCTAAGTATAGCATGTTTTTGGGTCCTAACTACCCGACAATAGCATAATAGTATCTACGCACGGACTCTCGTCACCTCATGCGTACGTAGTCCCTACAAAATAGGAGCTAATATCCAATTAATGTTACCTATAGGGACAATCCCTCTTACGAGGTTATAAAGGAGACTCACCTCGCTCCGAAATCCATAACCGACCTTCCACGCCCTTTCGAAACTCAAATTGATGCACAACGCTCCAAAACTAGCCAATAATGATACAAATCCATTAATATATACTCAATTGTTCATTACAACCCAGTTTATAACAATTTCTAACCCATATCGAAAGTAAACGAAAATGCCCTCGGGCCACGTGCTCGGATTTCCAAAATTCTCGAAGAATAAGTTTACCCATAGCCTCACAAACTCAAATATATAATGTTCTCTAAATTCCATACCCAAAATCGTGGTCAAATTCCAAGAATATCAATTTTCTAGGTTTTCCCTCAACCCCGAGTTTTCTACAAATCCCATGTCTAAATATATATATACAAACCTTGTATTTAACTCAAAACTATCATAAATTACTTACCTCATGATGAATGACGGAACCCCCTCTTCAAAAGATCCAAAAATCGCCCAAGCCTAGAGAAAAATGGGTGAAATAAACTCAAACCCCGATTTAAACATTCTGCCCAGCCCAGGTCTGCCTTTCTTCGTGTTCGTAGCTTGTCGCTTGTGTTCGCGAAGTCCATTTACCTATCCCCTTCACGTTCGCGTACTAGGACTCGCGTTCGCGGAGGACCATGCCCAACTTTTTCTTCTACGCATTCGCGATCTCTCCCCCGCGTTCGCGTATTAGCTCAACCTACCCCTTCGCGCCCGCGACTTCCTATTTGCATTCGCGAAGGCCAAATCCAGCAGCCTCCCCCTTTCCTCGTCGCATTTGCAAGACTCCATTCGCATTCGAAAAGAAGGAAACTAGATACCAGCAGCATCGTTTTACCTAAATTCGATCTGTTAACCACCTGGAATCCACTTGAGGCCCCCAGAACCCCTAGAAATCATACCAGACAGTCCCAAAATACATTACGAACTTGCTCGAGGCCTCAAATCATATCAAACAATGCTAAAACCATGAATTACACCCCAATTCAAGCTTTATGAACTTTGAAATTTCGAACTCTAACTTTCGATGTCAAAACCTATCAAACCACATCCGATTGACTTCAAATTCTTCACGCAAGTCATATTCGACATTACAGACCTACTCCAACTTTTGGAATCAGATTTTGACCCCGATATCAAAAAGTCCACTTCTGTTCAAACTTCTCTAAAACCTGCAAATTTCTATCTTTATCCAACTTACTTCAAAAATGACCTACGGACCTCCGAATTCACTTCTGATCTCGCTCCCAACTCCATAATCAACATACAGAGCTATTCACAGACTCGAAATCCCAAACAAACACCGATAACACTAAAATGCACTTCAACCCAAACTTATGAAATTTTTTCTAAAATTCTAACTTCCACAATAGGCGTCAAAACGCCCCCGGGTTATCCAAAACCTTAATCGAGCTTACGCGCAAGTTGAAATCATCATACGTATATGTTGGAACCTTCAGATCCCGATTTTGAAGTCGTTTACTCAAAAATCCAATCTAAGTTAATTCTTTCAACTTTAAGCTTCCAAAATGAGAATTCTCTTTCCAAATCAACTCCGAACTTCCCTAAATTCAATCCCGACCACGCCTACAAGTCATAACACCTGAAATGAAGTTTCCTATGGACTCAGACTGTTGCACGACACGCTAGGGCTCAAAATGATCGATCGGTTACTTACACCAAATGTCTTGGTACACGACAAATATTTGCCCAATGCCCTTTTCCACCGCAACGATAACATTCAATTTCTAATCCATTTGCTTTTGGCTTCTCATTTTTCCCTTTCGACTTTTGGTGGTTATTTCTCTTTGGGAGATGATTAACATAAGGAAAATTTCTTCCTTGTGGATGACCACGACCACAAATAGAGTCACGGTCTTTTTACCGCTTAGTACAATGGTAATACACCTTTTCCACTTCAGGCAATGGAGTAGACCTAATGGGTCGATTTTCGTGATTTCTCATAAGCAAGTATTTCGGTCAGCCACAAGAAGAAGAGAAATCAACTAAGAGTACTTCTTGAAACCTTTCTCTCTGTACTGCTGTCGCAGAACTATATTGGTGGCATGAAATATTGTAAACGTTTTTTCAAGCATATCATAATCAGTGATAGTATATCCACAGAGTTTTAATTTATAAGTAATTTTGAACATCGCTGAATTATTTTCAGAAACAGACTTAAAGTCTTGGAGCCTCAGATAAGCCCAATGATATCGTGCTTGTGGAATAGTGACCAACTTTAAGTTGTCATATCTTTTATTTAAGTCATTCCACAAAACAAGTGGATCTTTGAATGTGAGATATTCTATTTTCAACCCTTCATCAAGGTGATGGCACAAGAAAATCATGGCCTTAGCACAATCTTGGATGGATGCATTAGTTTTTTCTTTGATGGCGTCTCCAAGACCCATTGCATCTAAATGGATTTCAACATCCAACACCCATGTCATATAGTTCTTGCCCGAAATTTCAAGGGCAACAAACTTTCTTATCATAATATCAGTCATAATTAAAAACAGGAGAAAAGTTATACCTTAATCTACTCAAAAAGCTTCTTAAGATGGTAGAGTCTTATGCTGATAACGTGTTATGAAGCAATAAAAGTAGAAGAACAATATTGCAGGAAAAGAGAGAAAGGGAATTCTTATTGAATTTTGGGATGATTTACAATGGGGTAAGACCCCTCTATTTATAGGGAAAAATGACTTAACCACAAAGTAAAACTCTCTACAAGATAGACATTAACTCTAAATAGAATTCTATTCATAACAAAAAAAGAACTTTTAATAATTACTATTGTTTAGTGGATATTAACTTTCTATAGCTACTATATACATAATTATTTTATACAACTACTATTTAGTTGTTACGCGACTGTATTCATTGTATTCACGCAATTGTACAGTTGTAGAATTCGCCTAAAAGTAGGGAAATCTAGTTGTGAGACTGTATTTGTTGTATTCACGCTACTATATTCATGAATACAGTAGCGGATTTCGCCAAAAATAGGGGAATCCAGTTGTTTAATAAAGGAAAGATAATCAATCAGTGTGTATCACTCCTAGTTTAACTCAACAATCAATTCTACATAAATTTTGTTGCTACACGATTGCATTCGATGTATGCGTTATTGTATTCATAAATACATTAATAAGGGAGTCCAACTGTGCAATTGTATTCACGCTACTGTATTCATGAATATAATAGCGGAATTCTCCTAAAAATAGGTGAGTACAACTGTTTAATAACGGAAAGAGTATTAATTAGCATGTATCACTCCTAATTTAACTCAACAAAATTAATTCTACATAAATTTTGATGCTACTGTGATGTATTCGCGCGGCTGTATGTATAAATATAACGACTTAATCAAGAAATAGGGCATATATTGTTCCATTCAATTTGACTGTCTACATTGTATTCAATTCACGAATATTCGTTATTCACTACTATATATTGTATTCAATTCGATCGTATTCAAACAACAAAAAATCACAAAATAGTGATATTCGGCTGTATTTAAAAATAAATATAGACCTTTGGAATACATAAATACATGCGAAAAAATAATCTATCTATACAAAAATACAATGTCATAGAGTATATTTGTATATAATATAATGTATTTGTATCATTGTAGTGACTAAAATAGCAAAAAAGAGAAGAAAGTTCGCTGGAGATGCTCTTTTCCGGCCAACCAAAATATTGTATACATTGTATTAAAACTTAAAATGGAGACAAACAAAAATCCGGCCCTCAAATCTTCTCCGGCGTCACCATGGCTAGATCTATTCGCCTCAAACCTTTCTTCCTCTATCCAACAATGTGATAAATATAAAATAGCATTCCTTTAGTACAGATGTATCATATATAGGACGTGCCTGCAGCTATTTTTATTCTGCAAAGTCCAACGATTAAATAGTACATTTTTATTGTACAAGTTAATCCATCACAATGAATGACTAATTTATAATTAAGATGCATACACTGGCCAATCAGTTCCTTGATTATAGACTTCATTAAACAAACAATTGAAGATTATAAAGTCAAAAATAGAATTAGTGAGAGTTGACCAAACAGTTTATCTGCGTGTGCAATGACCACAAGAATATACCAAGATTTATTACTTTTAGAATTAAGTATTCTCTAATTTTGTTAGTGCTAATGCATGTTTATTAATCCTTAATAAAAATAAATCCCATTGAGCAAAAAATGATAGGAGATAGTCAATGCAGTGATCATGTCAAAGGTTTTGTGATACACCTATTTAACCTTGTTTCCTTCTTTATTTAGTATGATAAAGGGAACTCAATTTCATTTTGAAATATTTCAGAGGTCCAAAGTAGATCACTAATGCCTGCTTTTAATTACATAAGAAGGCCATCACGTATTAAGAGAGCACTAAGTTGGAAAGAGTTAGTCTTCTTTTCTTTCCTTTTTGTGTTTTCTTGGGCATTTTCAAGAATGTGAAATATATGCATATAAAGGCGATTTAAGGATCTAAAGTCAGTAGGTTCAGAATGAGTGTTTCTTCTTATATGTATTCATTTTAAGTGTTATATATAGTTCGAGACAAAAGCAATGGATTCAGTTAAACTTACAGAACCAGTTTTTGATCCGTGTCTGTTAAATGCACGAGTTAATCTTTGCATTTTTGTGATTGTTGCAGAACTTTCATAACTGAAGAGGAGTGGCAAAATATGGAGGAGAATGAAATATCACAAACGGAAGGGCAAGGAACAATGCACTCTCCACCATCTTCAGTTGTTGCAATAACCATAAGTGCGAACAAGAACAGCAAATATGTTGTAAAATGGGCATTGGACAAATTTGTTCCAGAGGGAGAGACGCGCTTCATGTTGCTACATGTCCGCCCTGAGATCACTGCAGTTCCAACTCCTAGTAAGTTTTTGTGTCTTCTTTGGTCTGTATTCAATCAAGAAATTGAATTCTTTGAAACAAGCCTACAATGGGCTAAGTTATGGAATCAGCTAAAGAACATATGATAGAACATCTAATTTGAGCATTCAATCTAAAACCTTAAAGCTATGGGCGTTGTGGCAATCTCTGCATAAATTCCATCTGTACACTTAATATAAAATCTTATCATTCAACACCCTCTCACATGAATAACCTAATTCTGACATGCAGACTATAATATGGTTTTACGAGTACTTGATGATACAACTCTGATACCATGTGAAAGAATTTGAGCATCCGACTAAAACCTTAAAGCAACGGATGGAGTTTCTTAAAAAAGAAACCTCTATAGACCCCTTTGGTTGTCCTATACGATGTGGAATTTTATATAACACAATTGACCTCATTGAAACATTCGAGCATAGTACACTTTGTTACATGCGTTGTAATTAGAGTCTAAACATGCAAGTTGTCACTTTTTTTCTTCTAGTGGGAAACTTGATTCCTATTGCACAAGTAAGGGAGGATGTAGCAGATGCCTTCAGGAAGGAAGTCGAGTTACAAGCAAGCGAAAAGCTTCTTCCTTACAAGACGATGTTTATTAGGAGAAAGGTTCAACTTATATCCTATGCTTGAAAAACTTAAGGAACTACAGTATGGATAAAAGTGCTCATTATTAAATAAATGCAGGTGCAAGTAGGAGTTGTTCAAATTGAATCAAATGATGTTGTAAATGCAATAGCTGGGATAGTATCTAAATGTTCTATCAAAAAGCTTGTCATCGGAACCTCAACCCCTGGCCTATTTTCAAGGTTTGAAGAGTGCTATGTCTTAACTGGAGATTTTTAGTCATATATCCATTCAGATATCGCGACATTTTCTTGTTGCAATTAGCACGGTATAAACTCATGACGATGCGATAACATCTAATTGATTCACAGGGGAAGAAACTTATCTGCAAGTATCTCAGAAACTGCTCCAACCTTTTGCACAGTTTATGCTGTGTCGAAGGGAAAACTGTCATCAGTGCGTCCCTCCAGTTATGAAAACAATGGAGCTGTTATAGATGATAGCAGTGATACAAGTAGTTCTTCCAACAATTCAACAGGCCAAAGTTTTAGCTCACAAGCAGGTATAAATTTCTTATTCATATATGTTTTCACTTCCCTATGAATTAATGAAGGCTACAACAAACTATATTAAAACAATGTGAACAAGTGATGAAGTGAAAACCAGTAGAAGATAGTTAATACCAGCTTGAAGTTGGAGACATTTGAAAATCTCAATGATTTGATAGGTCCATCCTAGCAGAAAACAGAAGCAGTCAAACCTCTCTATAATAACATAGTTTGTTTGGAAAATTTTTGGATGCTATAGCGAAATGCAGTTATAAAACATACTATATAATATAACATAACATGAAAGTCCGTTGAAAGAAACTTGGCCGTTATAGTGAAATGTTATTATAGAGGATAACTATTATAGAGATGTTTGACTGTATATGTCATAAACAAGAATCTTAAAAGAAAGTTTTACCTATTCAACTCATTGTCATAACATTCGATATCTTTTAATTCTCAGAGAGGACGGATCACAGCTCATCTTCACCTGCTTCATACTCTCATTTGTATTCTCCTCGTAAATTGCAACGCTATCAAGCTAAATCCCCAACACACCACGCCCTGCAGACACTTCTCCATAAGAGAACAAATATCGGTGAAACCATCCAATCTAGAAGTTCATCTATCGACATTGGAGAAGCGTTTCAAGCCCTCTCAATTAAAAACAATACTAAAAGAGCAAACCTGAATGAAGTCATCCATCCTAGAGCTGTGACTATTGCTATCGGAGAAGCAGAGGATGACAAAAGTTGCTATTTCAGTAGCTCAGGAATTACCGATCCCAATAGTCTTACTTCAAGTTTCAAAAAAGCAAAAGTAGACAACCAACAATGGTCAACAAGTCAGTCTTCCAACTCAGATGCTCCAACAGATTCTTCATCAGGGAGTCAGGTGATCATATTTTTCGTTCAATTATGCTTTCTTTGAAGGGAGCCTTGGAGCAACAGTAAATTTGATTCGTATGACCTATAGAGTAGGTTGTCTACACCACACCCTTTTTGGTTCGGTCCTTCCCCGGATACTGCGCGAATGCGGGGTGTCTTGTGCACCGGAATGCCCACTTATGCTATGAGGAGCTTCCAATTGCCTCCAGCAACTTGCTTAAGGATTAGTGTATGTTAGGATGTCTTGGTTTAGCAGTTTTATGCATAGTCATATTATTGTGGTGGCAGTTACGTAAAATGACCTGGTTCTTTTATGAATTTCAACACTAAAGTCCTTGCATATATGCAGGTTAACATCAATTATGACCTAGAAAAGCTGAGAATTGAGCTCAGACATATTCAAGGAATGTATGCAATAGCTCAAACTGAGGCAATAGATGCTTCTCGGAAGGTACTTTAATTTCAAACTGATCTTATGGCAAATATTGGAAACAAACTCTCTATCTTAAGGTCTGCATATACACTATCATTCCCAAACCCCACTTGTGGGATTACACTGAGTTTGTTGTTATTGTTGTTGTTAATTTGTGGCAAATAGTACTTCCAAGTTCTAGGACTCTTTTGTTAGAAATCATGATTTCGTGTCGCAACTTATATGAGCTCCTGTTCTCATTGGTTCTATTTTTTGTCAGCTGAATGAATTTCAGAAGCTTCGAGTGGATGAAGCGAATAAACTGATGGAGATAAACCTTAAGGAGGAGGAAGCCAAAGAATTAGCAGAACAAGAGAAGTTAAAATGTGAAGCAGCAAAGAAAGAAGCAGACTATGCAATGGAATGTGCTGAAAGAGAAGTTGAGAAAAGAAGAGCAGCAGAGAGCATTGCAAACCGGGAGGCTAGAGCGAAAGAAAAGCTTGACAAATCATTGGTACTACCTCTCCAACACTACCAGGAATTCACGTGGGAAGAGATCGTGACGGCTAGCTCATCTTTCTCTGAGGATCTTAAGATAGGAATGGGATCATATGGAATGGTCTACAAGTGCTATTTGCATCACACAACTGCAGCAGTGAAAGTTCTTCATTCCGCTGAGTCTCATAGAACTAAGCAATTTCAACAAGAGGTATGAGAAATACCTAAACTGAGAAAGAAGTAAACAGGAACGAGTAAAGGAATTCTGAGTAAAGTGTACTAGTTTCACCCTGAACCTGAACCAAAGTACGAATTTGGCCGAACCCAATAACCTTGGTCCAAACTCTATATTTGTCTTAAGAGATCCATTTAATATATACAACTAGTTTTACAATCTAGTAACCTAAAAGGTCTAGAATCATGAATGCATAAACTTCAAATCCTTGCTCCATCAGCCACCACTCAAATCAGGCGTTGAATACAACTAACTACATTTTCTTTGAATTATTTTACAGCTTGAAGTATTGAGCACAATTCATCATCCTCACTTGTTAATTCTACTTGGCACATGCCCTGAACGTGGTTGCCTAGTATACGAGTACATGGAGAATGGAAGCTTGGAGGATAGGTTGATAAGGAAAAACAACACACCTCCACTTACATGGTTTGACAGGGTTCGCATAGCTTGGGAAGTTGCTTCTGCTCTTGTTTTCCTTCATTACACGAAGCCAAAACCGATCATACATCGTGATTTAAAGCCAGCTAACATACTGCTTGATCATAACTTGGTGAGCAAAATTGGAGATGTTGGACTTTCAACAATGGTTCAGTCCGATTCTTCCTCAACAACGGCATACAAAGACACGAGTCCAGTTGGCACACTTTGCTATATAGATCCTGAGTATCAACGGACAGGATTAGTCTCTACAAAATCTGATGTTTATGCTTTTGGAATGGTCATTCTGCAGTTGCTTACTGCGAAACGGGCCATAGCTTTAGCCCATATGGTAGAAATGGCTATTGAAGATGATAACTTAGTGGAGTTGCTGGATCAAGAAGCCGGTGAATGGCCTATTGAAGAGACAAAGGAATTGGCTGTGCTTGCTATAAAATGCACTGAGCTTCGACGTAGAGATAGACCTGACTTGAAAGATGAAGTTCTCCCTGCTTTACAGAGATTGAAAGAAGTCGCTGATAGAGCTCGAGATTTGATATATATTCAATCTCCATCTCCTAGCCACTTCAAATGCCCCTTACTCAAGGTACAGTTATATTTGTTAGTAATATTTCAGTCTGATTTTTGACAGTAAATATGCAGCCAAGAAAAAATATGAAGCAGCTCTAATTTACATTGGGCTATTTCTGTAATGCATATTACAAAGTCAGTACCTGCTCTTTGCTTCATTTACTAAAGGAAAATTCTGCGACAGGAAGTGATGCAAGAACCTTGTGTTGCGGCTGATGGATACACTTATGACCGGAAGGCAATGGAATCCTGGCTCAAGGATAATGATCACTCACCGGTGACTAATTCACCATTACCACATAAACAACTGCTTGCAAATTACACACTTCTCTCTGCTATCAAAGAATGGAAGTCAGGGAAACATTGACACACGACTTTCAGCTATATTCTTGAGCTTCTTTAAGAAAGGAATCTCTACCACTTGTACATGCAACTTTTAGTGTTAGTCGACAGATTAGTCTCCTAGATACATGCATTTGAAATGAAACGTCTAATTAGAAATGAAAGAATCAAGGAAACTTCTACTCACTGATGATCTACAATGTATAGAATTTTGTAAAAAGAAATTTTCCAAATATCGCTTGAGATGTTACCATAAACATTAAAAAGTATATTATCGATTCTCACTTTCATGTTATATATATATATATATATATATATATATATATATATATATATGTGTGTGTGTGTGTGTGTGTGTAGATCGCACTTCAACAGATCCTGTTTAATAGTAGGAGAATGTAAATAACGAAAACAGGTAAAAGTCAAATCATCGAAGCCTTACAGAGCCGCTGGACTCCAGACAAGTCGTTACGAAGCGCCATCAGAGCTGTAAAGGTAGAAAAAAAATATCAATCAAGAGATAGTGGTTCTAAGCAAGGATGGACGACTGAGGATTGGCCGGGGAGAGTCGTCTCAAATGCTGATACCATTTTACAAATAAGCCAATAAAAAAAAGACAAGTAGAAGCTAGTGAAAGTGAAAGAGGAGTAAGCAGGGTACGACATACATAGCCAGGTGTTCATAGAAGATCCAGCTTTGTCATTATATAGCAAGTACGTCTTGAAGATGTAATCAATCAACAGGTTAAAACTTTTAAAAGATGGAGCCTCATAATTCATTAGTATAATACTGGAGAAGATTCATTCTTTTCATTCTTAGGGTATGATACATAAAACTGAGAATATTATTGCTTGTTTTAAGATGAAGCCGTACAACATTTAGGTTAAGTAGCAACTTGAGCTATGAGATAGGTATAATACACTCACAAGGTCATAATTACAATCACTACACTTCATTTTTCCTAATTACTTTCAAGTAAAGAGCACAATTTTAATAAAATTTCTCTCTCTACTTCTTCAGCTCTCAGGCACACTCCCCGAGGAGCCTGAGATTCTGGTTTCCCTTAGCTTTCATGAACACCATCAGCACCTCCATAAAATTCCGACCAGACCACTGAACTCCCCGACCGGAAAAAACCTCTCACGCGCCGGCGCGTGGCCACTCTTCCAGTCCTTTTTTCGAAATTTTTCTTTTGGACAGCCTTCTCAGGGGTTAATTCCGACCGCATCCATCCAAGAATTTTTGATTTCCGACAACTTTCAATTTTTACCTAAGGCAGGGCACCTTTTTCGGTTTCAGTTTTCAGAATTCTGATTTCTTCTATCTATTTTCCTTGTTATGATGACTACCAAACACCTCCTCTAAATCCAAATTAGAGCGGGCTGGGTATAACTTCTCAAAATGGGAGAAAATAGGATATATTTCAATGCTGGATTCAAATCTTTTGACATCACCAGATGGAATTCCAACAAAGATATATGGTTTGAGTGGGTGGAGAGAAGCCGCAACATGATGAGACGTTCATCCACGGGTAGAAAGACAATGGATTGGGTCTGTTATGTACTTAAAGAAGCATCGACAGATAAAATGAATTTGGTGAAGCGATGGAAGTACAAGGATCAGATGACAGAATTCTGTACTAGAAAGTTCAATGTGCATGGTAGATACATGAGTATTCTGTCACTGAAGGGAGAAGGGAGGTTAGTTATTATAATCCCTGAGTTAGCTGTGAATGCAGGCTGGAAAGGCATAGCAGCTAAGATAGAAAGATTCATTTACCAGACTCCCAAAATGAATCCCACACTCCCACCCAGAATCACTGAGGATAATTATCCATATGCCAAAGCAATTAAGGAGAGTAAATGGCAATCCAGTACCCTTCGAGAGGCAAAGGTCAGTATAAACAAGGGGGATATCTCTGTTGTGGAACCGACAGGAAGCGAGGAAGATGGTCTACTTAAAAGATGTATTATTGGTTCTTTCGGAGACGAAATCAACGGAAGACCCATTTTAGCAGACATAAGGCGTTGGGCGAGCGCGTCATGGAGCAAAGCATATGGAATTAACATGTATGAAATGACGGGCAACATGTTTCTCTTTGAATTCCCGAACAGATACATGGCAAAGCAGATTTTGCAAGGAGATTGGAGATGGAAAAAGTTCAAGCTTCATCTGGATTGGTGGAATCAAACTGCTGGATGCATTCCAAACTCCCAAATGGTGGAAATATGTTGGATTAGAGCCATGGGGATTCCTTTACATCTATGGTCACAAAAGATCTTCAAAGAAATTGGAGATCTATGTGGGGGATGGATAGCTACTGAAGAAGAAACTGATCTAAAGAATCATCTCAAGTGGGCCAGAATTAAAATTGTTTGTGATGGCAGAAAGATTCCTAATGAGGTTGGGATTGAAAAAGACGGAACTAAATTTTCCATCCCAATTTGGGCTGAAAAATAGGCAAGATTTGTGATAAATAGGCCAAAAAATTGACCAATCCTTTAAACGAGAGAGAAACTTGAGCAATCAAGTAGGATGCACCATTTCGCAAAATACTGATAAAGGAAAGGCATGTGTGCAACAGCCAAATGGGTCGAGTTTGAGGAATCGGAGCATTGGAGCAACAAACAACGAGCTGAAATCCATCGAGTACGATCTGGCTGCACAAGTCATTCATAATGATCACTCGTGTGAGCTCCCTGATGAATTTAGGTCGAAGCTTTATAAGGAGGAAATGGGAGGCCATTTTTACTTGAAGGTAAAAGAGTCCAGTCCAAGGGATCCAATGGCTAATGCAAACATTGAAAGTATGCCAAAAGGAACATCAAACAGTTGCAGTCAGACAGAAGATAGAGCAGAGACATCAAGAACGGATAAGAATGAAGGGGTGCGGATCATAATCACAATCTTGAGAGAAGAGCAAGCAGGAAGTGCTTTGGAGCAACAACAACAACTAAAGCATTTCAGCTCTATCCAAGACTCGGAAATTGAGGAGGTGACTTCTATAGCAGTTCAGCAACACAATCCAGCAACGTATAAAGACATGGATGCAACTCTATGGGTCCATCAAAATATGATCAAATTGGGAAAAATGTTTTTGAGTAGATTTTCAAGGCCATGAAGAAGAAGCTTTGGAGCTTTTAATGCAAATAGACAGTTGCAGACAGGTTAGAAGGGTGGAGACAGAGTTGGAAGTAAAAAAACAAAGGTTCAAAGGAGCACTGGAATTAAGAGGTCTAACTTCGTTTGATGTCAAATTCAAGAGTGATGGGAAAAGAAGCAGGGGAAGGGAGTTGTCAATCATTCCAATATGAAAATCAAAGTAATTTCATGGAATGTAAGGGGATTGAACGACAAGAAGAAAAGGGAGATCATCAAAAGTCAAGTTCAAAACTGGAAGGCAGACATTATATGCATGCAAGAGACAAAAGTGGAGTGGGATATCAGGGAAATAGTTAATCAAATATGGGGGGAGATGGGTGAGGTACGCAAGTTTAGAAGCTAGCGGCACGAGAGGGGGGATTCTGTTTTTATGGGATTGCAGGGTACGGAAAGGGGAGATGTTGCAGACGGGTGCATACACTTCGACTTGTAAATTCGAGGCTCTTTTACATGATTTTCAATGTCACATAACAGGAGTATATGCTCCTAACTGCATAAATGAAAGGAAAATAGTCTGGAGAGAAATTGGTGCAGTGAGGGGATTGTTTGAAAGTCCTTGGGCGGTTTATGGTGATTTTAACGTTACAAGGTACCCGTCAGAAAAACGGGAATGTTCAAGGAGGTCCAGAGCGATGGTGGAATTCTCGAATTTTATAGAAGATGTGGAGCTGATAGACCTTCCACTTGAAGGAGGCTACTATACTTGGTTCAAAGGGGACAATCATGTAACCGCTTCAAGAATCGATAGATTTCTCATTTCAAAAGAGTGGGATGAAAGTTTCAGTAACATCAAGCAAACTATCCAGCAAAGGCCGATCTCTGACCATTCACCTGTGGCTCTATACTGTGGTGTTTGGGAAAAAGCTAAATCATATTTTAAGTTTCAAAATTGGTGGCTGAATGTGGAAGGTTTTGAGGACAAAATTAGAGAATGGTGGACATCTTTTGCATTCATAGGAAGACCAGATTACATTTTAGCTTGCAAGTTAAAAGCTCTCAAGGGCAAGTTAAAAGAATGGAGCAGAAGTTGTGAAGGTAATTTAGGATTGCAAAAATCAAAATTGTTGAGTCAACTTGTAGGGTTTGAGACCACGCAACAATTAAGAGTGTTGATAGAGGAGGAATCAGTAAGGAAGGCAGCAATTCTAATGGAGATTGAAGAACAACTCAAGAATGAAGAAAGTGCATGGACACAAAAATCTAGAGCACTGTGGCTAAAAGAAGGGGACAGGAATACAAAATTTTTCCATCGAGCTGCAAATGCACATAAGAGGCACAACAACATTGATCAGCTACTGATTCGACAGGAAGTAGTAGAGGATCCAGAAAGAATAGAGAACGAGATCATCAATTTTTACAAGGATTTGTACACATAACCAGAAGAGTGGAGACCAACTGTCAATTTTGAAAATAGTCCGACGACTTCTGAATCAGAATGGAAGGCCTTACAGTGTAACTTTGAGGAACAAGAAATCTTGAGTTGTTTGAAGATGTGTGCAAGTGACAAGGCCCCAGGTCCGGATGGATACACAATGGGTTTTTTCATCAAATGTTGGGACATCTTGAAGAAAGACGTCATGGAAGCTTTTAACAACTTCCATTCTCAAGAGATGTTTGAGAAAAGCTTCAATGCAACGTATATAGTCTTGGTTCCAAAGAAGACAGGTGCGAAAGAATTGAGAGATTTCAGACCTATCAGTCCGATAGGGAGTTTCTACAAACTGCTCTCTAAAGTCATGACTAAAAGACTGAAGAGTGTGGTAGGAAAAATTGCTGATGCTCAACAAATGGCTTTCATCAAAGGAAGACAAATAATAGACGCAGTGTTGATTGCAAACGAAGCAGTTTATTCAAGAATAAAAAAGAAAGAACCTGGAATCTTATGCAAATTAGATATTGAGAAAGCCTATGATCATGTAAACTGGAGTTTCAAATGGGCTTTGGGCAGAAATGGATTAGATGGATGAAATTTTGCATATCAACTGTAACATTTTCCATTCTCATAAATGGATCTCCAAAAGGTTTTTACCAATCACAGAGAGGTTTAAGACAAGGTGATCCTTTATCTCCCTTTCTATTCATTATAGCCATGGAAGGTCTGAACAACATGATCAAAACGGCTAAAGTAAGTGGATGGGTGAAAGGTTTTAAGGTAAATAGGAGTGGGGCAAACAATCTAGAGATCACACATCTCTAATATGCTGATGATACTCTAGTCTTCTGTGACGCAGAAATGGAGCAACTTAGATTCTTAAGGATCATTTTGGTCCTATTTGAGGGAGTCTCGGGGTTACACATCAACTCGAGGAAGAGCAATATTTTTCCCATTAATGAAGTTAACAACATGGAGCAACTGACACAGATACTGGGAGGAGAAGTTGGGTCTTTACCTACTGTCTACCTTGGGATGCCTCTAGGTGCAAGATCCAAATCAAAAGAGATCTGGAATGCAGTTATAGAAAAGTGTGAGAAGAAGTTGTCAAGATGGAAATCACAATATCTATCATTGGGGGGCAGGCTAGTTCTAATCAACTCAGTATTAGACTCACTTCCGACTTATATGATGTCCTTGTTTCCAATTCCAGCAAGCATTTTACAGATATTGGACAAGCTGAGAAGATCATTCCTTTGGCAAGGCAATAAAGAGAAAAGGGCTTTCCATTTAGTTAAATGGAAGACACTCACAATGGCAAAAAAACAACGAGATTAGGAATAAGAAACTTGAAGAATCAAAGCAAGGCTCTCAGAATGAAATGGTTATGGAAGTACTCTCAAGAATCCCAACCATTATGGAGCAAAGTGATCAAAGCTAAGTATGGTGAGGAAAACAACTGGGTGTCACAAGAAGTCAGAACAACATATGGTGTAAGTGTGTGGAAATCCATCAGAGAACTTTGGCCTATAATGAAGAATCACTCTTCCATAAGAGTGAACAACGGAAGGAACACGTCATTCTGGAATGATAACTTATGGGACATGGAAGCTTGAAGGAAAGATACCCGAATATGTTTGGTTTAGCACAAAGCCAACATAGAACAGTAGCTGAGATGAGGAGTCATCACGGATGGGAATTTGCTCTCAGAAGACGATTGAATGACTGAGAGATAACAAGATTAGCTGACCTTTACAAAGAGCTGGAAGCATTCAGAGGATTACACGAAGGTTTTGATATAATTTGGTGGCAGAGGCACAACAGAGGGTTATATCAGGTGAAGAACGCATACAAGATTTTGAATCATAATAATCAACAGGTAGACATATGGCCTTGGAAACATATATGGAGAACAAAGATTCCATACAAGGTAGCATGCTTCACTTGGCTATCAGTAAAGGAGGCGGTTTTAACCGAGGATAATCTCATAAAAGGGGGAATTTCTTTGTGTTCAAGATGTTTTCTATGTGGGGAAAATGTTGAAACTGTCAGTTATCTATTTCTTCATTGCAAGATTACAGACAAACTATGGAAAATCTTTATTAGTCTTAGGGGTATCTCATGGTCATTGCCAAACAGGCCTAAAGATGTTCTTTATAGCTGGGAAGAAGCTGGAGTTGAATCAACTAGTAGAGAAAGATGGAGGACGGTACCGGCTTGTATCTGGTGGACAGTTTGGAGAGAAAGGAATGCTAGATGTTTCGAAGACAGAAGCAATCCGGTACAAAAGATCAAACTCAATTGTATTCTTCTTTTTTGTTTTTGGTGTAAACAGATTTACACAGAAGATACATTGACAATCATAGATATACTAGGATCTTGCTAGGAGTCTAGCCATAACATCTATTTGTCCTTTTCATGTAAATTTGGTTTTCAGTACACCTTAAGTACTGACGTTATTAATATATACAATAGTTACCAATTCAAAAAAAAATACACTCACAAGGTCAAAGTGCTAATGTTAGATGGGACAGGATATTAAGAAGCAGAAATGTATACTGAAGGAGTTTTGAAGTATAAGAATAGGTACAGCATTCGAGAATAAGGTAATTTTTCCTTTTAGCGACACCAAAGTCAAATTGAAAATACCAATATGATCCTACAGAATTACTGGTCTATGGTACTCAGACTGCTTCCTCTCCAGAATGGATTCTCAATCAAATGATGGACTGAAGGCAATGACAACTTGCTGTAAGTCCTATCTTTTATCCGGAATAATTTAACTTTGCGTGGCGTGTAGAGGACCAAATATGGTTCCTGATTCCCTTCGCTAGCCATAAGAGAAATCACATTAAATGTAAATTCAAGAAACGACGAATCTCCTGGATATCTAGTGATATAAACCATTTCTCGTGAAGGTTGTTCATGTCGATCAATGCGATACTTTAGGCTCCAAGAGGAATAGTTATTTCCTTCGTAGACATCAATATTATACATGACTGAATAGCCAACCAAATGTAGATTCCCATATACACATTCACAGTAGTAATATCCATCCATTTTTTGTATTGGATAAGAGTGGAGAATTTCCCTATCAATATAACTACAACAACAACCAAATGAGTTCCCACAAGTGGGGTCTAGAGAGGCTAGTATATACGCAGACCTTACCCCTACCCCGGAGAGTAGAGAGGTTGTTTCTGAAAGACCCTCGGCTCAAGAAGACAAAAAGAGAGAAAATATATTAGTACCACCACCAGAACCATAGGAATAATAGCAAAATAATAAAAACCAGAAAATAGATGGAAAACAATAAAAAAAACCAGTGAATAAGGCCTGATGCTATGAAAATGGAGGAATAGTGTGGGTACAACAATAGTAGCTAGCAGCCTAGGACAAAACCTTATCAGATACGCCTCCCACCCGCTACGAAGCAGAAAAATGGTCAGCTACCTCCTAACTTACCACCCTAATGCTCGACCTCCACATCGTTCTATCAAGGGCCATGTCCTCGAAATATGAAGTCACGCCATATCCTGCCTGATCACGTCTCCCCAATACTTCTTAGGCTGCCCTCTCTCTCTTCTCGAACCCACCAAAGCCAACCGCTCACACCTCCTTACCGGGGCATGTTTCTCAATAAAAACTAAAATAGAAAAATCTATTTAACTGCCTAAACGTCCAAAATATAGCTCCACTGAAGAAAACTCTCTTTTCAAATGGCAAATAAAGTTCAAATGGTTTTGGAAATCGAGCTCGAGATTGTCTCCAAGAGTTAGTATCTGAAGAGTATATCTCAATATGGAGACAGAGCCCAATTCCTTTCTTGTGAAAGGCGACATTAATAACTTTGTAATGATGTGATAGTGAATGATCAAAGGCCAAACTCATTTCTAGTGAATCCATATTTGGGCTTGGAAGAGTAGTGAATTGCTTTGTAGTTGGGTTACAGACAATGTACTTGTCGAAGCACTTGCGACATAGCATTAAACAACCACAGGAATTCAAAACTTGAACAACATCATGGGGATCGACTTTGATAAAATCCAAGTTTCTAAGAGAAGCCTTAGTATTTGCTTTATCATCGCTGCCTTGAACTTTTTTAGCACTAAGAGATACTACTAGTTCAACTAGAACATTTTTTCTGAGACATCTTGATATATTTGTATGAATTCATAGCTATTCACACACTTGTGTGTATATACATATATATATAAAATGAATGGAGAAGGATGAGTTCAGTCCCAACAAGGGTATTCTCAACGGAGGATCTAATGGATTATTCTCAAAGTATGTGTGTTGTGATTCCACTTCTCAAGATTACAAGAAACAAAGTGTCCTTGGCCTACATACCATTTTTATATGAGGGGCATGTAAACGAGAAAGTTGTCTCATGATTAATACTAAGATGATCCTAGAAATAAGATTACAAGTTACGATACCTTACCAATGAATGCTCTACCATTATCCAAGCTGATAAATATCGCCTTAATAGAATATTGAATGTTTATCAAATTTATGAAGTAAGCAAAAACATACATACATATCACTCGAATGGTTCATCGCGTATAATCATGTCATCGACTCTAATCAAACAATAATGCATCCAGTATATTCCCACAAGTAGGGTTTGGGAATATAGTATGTACACAATCCTTATCCCTACCCTGTGAAGGTAGAGATGTCATTTTTAAAAGACCCCTCAATAAAGCAAAATCACAACAGTTATGATAGAGAACTACAAAAACGAAATAGCAACTGGCTAACAGCAACCAGAAAAAATAGAATTATCAATTATAATCATTAAAAGAAAATCACTAACCAATGAGGCACATTAGCGACCGCAAAATTAATGATTCAGGGTAAATAATTCTGACATACTCAAGAACATAAAAAGGTGATAGCCATCTTATGGGAATTAATTTGAATTAAAACACTGCGAAAGAAGACATAAAACAATTTTAAACCCTGAAGTGCTAAATTTTGAATGATTACGAATAAGATAGAGCAACAAAACTGTCAGACACATTCGTTATATACATAACTACTTGTCTGTGCAACTCGGACTTTGCTTCCTACCCAGAATGGATTCTCAATCAAATGATGAACTGAAGGTAATGACACCCAATGTGCCGTGTTTTTGTATGGTATGTAGAGGGCTAAATAAGGTTCCCGATTCCCTTCTCTTGTCACGATAACAGAAAGTACAGCAAATTCAATAAAATCTCTCTCGCATCTAATATTGTAAAGCCTTTTATGAAATGTACTTTCAACTTTATTTAGATCAATGTGATACTTTAGGATCCAAGATGAGCACTCCTTTCCCAATTCAAAGACATCAAGATGACTGAATTCACCATTGACCGAAGATCAATGCTCATGGCTACAACCACAATGGTATTGTACATCTACTTTTGGAATTGGATAAGTGTAGATCATTTCCTTATCAAGATCAAAATAGCAAAAGCTATTTAACTTGGTTATTGTCCAAAAGTTTGTTCCATTGAAGAGAACTCCCTTACTATATTTCAACAACAACAACCCAGTAGAATCTCACTAGTGATGTTTTGGGGAGGGTAGAGTGTACACTGATGTTACTCTAACCCGGGGGTAGGGAGGCTGTTTCTGGAAGACCCTCAGCTCAATAGATGAGACAATAATACCATGAGACAATAATATCAGAGAATAAATTTGTAACAACATAAGAACCAGAAAAATAATATCCAGCAATCGAACGAGATAACAAATAAGTAGACGGGTAATAACCCACTACTTGTTAGGACCGGAAAAATCATGTGTCATGCAGAAGCTAGCAAAGCAAACCTTGAACGACAATAAATCATACAACAAAGAGAAATCTATCAAAAGAGACACAAATATTTAACGTGGTTCGGTCAACTGACCTACGTCCACGGCGGAGATAAGCAATCCACTATAATAAAAAGAGAGTACAAAATTTTTAGAGAACAACCTCGCGAAGAGGCAAACACAAGTGACACACTAACAATTGTTCCTTAAAGTTCTCCCCCTGAACAAGACTCTCAAGCCCCATATGGCTACATTGTGGATGCTACTGAATGAGAAGGAAGGATCCTCAATTTATAGAAGTCCAAACCTTTTCCTACAAGAAAAAGAACTAGACATTATAAGAAAATTATAATTTCTTTCTACAAAAGGAAAACTCAATTAAAGTAATTATATTGCCATTTTCCTTCAAGAGATAGGAAAACTAAATATAGTAAGAAAATTATGGCAACCACCAAACTAGGGGTAGGCATAGTACCGACCAAACCGAAAAAACCGGCCGAACTGAAATTTTCGATTTATTCGGTTTATTCGGTCGGTTTGCGATTTGTAATTTTAAAAATTTCGATTTTCCGGTTCGGTGATCGGTTTTAATAGTTCGGTTTTCGGTTAAACCGAAAAACCGAATTTCGGTAGAGGTTTAATGTTAGCCATGCACATTATACTTGGATAAAGTCACAGCATTTTAATGAGCCAGACTTAATATTTCTTTTCCTCGTTTGTCTTTTACAGGAGCTTGTTGTCATGGTGGAGGTCCTGGAAAAATGTCCCAAATCGGAGTGAAGTTGTACATTCAGGATCGTCATGTAAGGATTGTTGGATTTAAGTAATATTTATGTAAAAGATTGTTACATCATCTGCAATTGATTATTTACCATGTTATACAGGTTACTGCTCCATGCTTGCTATAGAAAATTTACTCATAATTGACTTTTTAAGTGACCTGATATAATAAACTTCTTTGCACTGCCCACTGTATATTAGTTAAACTCCTATTTGTTTCTCTTAATTATTGATTGAACTGGAGAAGCCGTCACGGTGCTTTTGTCTTGCCGGCAAGCGTTAGAACTGTGTCTCGCTATGTATTTCGCTATTGACAGTAGAAGCACTTGTATCGACGGCAAAAAATAATCTATTTTCGTTATTTCCTACTATTTTTGCTATGGCTTGAAACCGAAAACTGAACTGATTAAATCAAAACCGAACATGAATAAACCGAACCGAACCGAAGTTATTATGGTTCGGACGTTCGGTTTTGGTTATTAAAATCACAAACCGAAAATCGAATAAACCGAACCGAAATTCTATAAAACCGAACTGAACCGAACGATTCACATCCCTAAACCTAACACTACTACCTTACTATTGGAAATGGTATTGGCAACTGAGCTTGAGATAGTCTTCAGGACTTGGTTTCTGAAGAGTATATCTCAATACGGGCGAAACAACCCACAGTTATAACTTTGTAATGAAGTGGTTTTAATAATGATTGCAACTTTTTCTTTTTATAAACCCTAACATTGATATCATTCTTGAAACTAATAAAATACAAACCAAATGAAGTTCACAACTTATAGATCAGAATCAGATGATACTTTGACAATTTAGCAGTTGATTCAAATACATCACAAAGAAAGCAAGATTGTACCTTACGGCCTTACAATTGCCAGGAATTCCCAATACCAAAAACGCATCCTCTTCTCTTCCACCTAGAACCAGAGATATATCACGATGTTTACAGTAATAATTAATTTTAAAAGGGTCAAGGTTATGTATTAGTCATCTTAGGAAAAGTAGTATATATATCACTACTAAAAAAAAAGCAAATTTTCGACTGAAAAATTCCGACAGAAGTAAGGCAGTCGGAGTTACCGACCGTTAACTAAAATTATATTTTCATTTATTTTATAATTTTTGCCTCCAAATTTCGAGTATTTCTGTCAATCAATTATGCGGGAGGCGCGAAAATATAATTTTAAAATTCCGACGGAGTCTGTCGCCAAAATTAAAAAATTAAAATAAATGTTCAGCGATTTGGTCGGAAATGCTAAAAGAATTTGACTAGTCAAGGTATTTGCGACGGATTCGGTCGCCATTTGTACCTAACAGACCATTCGTAGTTTCTGTCGGTGATGTGATGTTATAAGTTTTGGTCAAATTAATTTATAAGGTCGATCACCAACTTTTACCTTATTTTTTATTCCTCATTTTGGATAACTTACTCCAACTATTCTTCTATTTTTTTCTCCAAACTTTTTTATATTCTTCTCTCTCTTCTCTTCTATATTATATCATTATTAATTTTATTTTTTAATTTCAATTAAACAAACATCTTTTATTTTTATTAATTTGTAGTTTTCATAATTAAAATAATTTCATAAAATTTTAAATAATATAATTTGTAAGCAATTATTATAGATTAACTAATAATTCAAATAAAATATTAATATACACGAAAATTAATTTTACATTGAGCACAAAAATTAATTTTACGAAAATATGCGCGAAAATTAATTTATCAAAATTATACACCAAAGTTAAGATATAATATTA
Source organism: Nicotiana noctiflora (assembly GCA_032618575.1). Lineage (NCBI taxonomy): Eukaryota > Viridiplantae > Streptophyta > Magnoliopsida > Solanales > Solanaceae > Nicotiana > Nicotiana noctiflora. Next base: position 179,431 of record JASVEL010008868.1, read on the forward strand.
ATATTATAAAAATATTACATAAACATAATGAAGTGTATAAAGAGATAAAATAAAAGATTAAATAATAAAATAATAATAAAATAATGGTGAATAGTAATGGGGAGATGAATAGTACACTCTCATATTTGAGGGAACACTATTTATTCCTGTGACGACCCGGCCCGTCGTCACAGAAATTACTACCTTGTTACCTTGCATTTATGTGTTTTATGTTTTTATATCGGTGTTAGAGTCTATCGGGTGAGTTAGAAGTGACTTGGGTTGAAAATGAGGCATATAGCCTTCTTGAAGGAAACTTGAATATGGAAAGTCAACCTGGAGTTGACTATTTAGTTAGAGTACTCGGAATCGGGTTTTGATGATTCGGTTAGTTCCGGGGGTGATTTGTGACTTAGGGGAGCAATCGAAATTGAATTCGGAGGTCCGGTGTAGAAATAGGCTTGAATTGGCTAAGGTTGAATTTTGGCAAGATCCGAACGGTAGGTGAGATTTTGATCCGGGGGTCGACTGGAATTTCGACAATTTCTGTAGCTTAGTCATGTGATTTTGGATATGTCTGTGAATTTTCAGGTCATTCGGACGTCGTTTGGTTGGATTTTTGATCGAATGCGTAATTCGGAAAGTTTAAGGAATTTAGGCTTGAATTTGATGTGAATTGTGGGTTATGGTGTTGTTAGACGTGTTTTGAGGGTTGGAACAAGTTCGAATAAGGTATTAGGATGTGTTGGTGTGTTTGAATGAGGTCCCCGAGCCTCGGGGTGTTTTCGGATGGTTAAACGGGAGAAAAACATGGAAAATTGTAGGTTTGGAGTTCTGTTCTGATGTTTTCGCCCCTGCGGAAATGGGACAGCAGAGGCGAGTCCGCAGGAGCGGACGTGGGAGCGCAGGAGCGCTGGTGATTGCTGAAGCGGACCTTTGTCCGCAGAGGCAGTGTCGCGGGTGCGGAAGGTTATCGTAGAAGCGACCTAGGGTCGAGGAGTGAAGAATCCGCAGAAGCGGAGGGTTGGCCGCTTAAGCGAGTCCGCAGAAGCGGACTCAGATGCGCAGAGGCGGGAAATCCCGCAGGAGCGGACGTTGTTCCGCAGGAGCGGACACGCAGAAGCGGTTTGTGGCTCGCAGGAGCGGAAATGGCCAGTTAGGCCTGGGTTCGCAGAAGCGACCAATTGGTCGCGGAAGCGGTTCCGCAGAGGCGAAAATTGTCCGCATAAGCAGAAATCGCAGAGGGTTAATTATATCAGAAGTTAGAAATTTCAGAAACATTTCAAAACATGTGGGGCTCGGCTTAAGAGGCGATTTGGGCGATTTTGAAGAGAAATTCAAGGGAATTCATCAGGTAATCAACTATGGACTCAAATTATGATTAGTATTGATAATATTACGCAATTATCTCATGAAAATGGAGGAATTTGGGGTATTTTATGGAGGTTTTAGCCCTAGGCTTGAACTTTAAAAAATTAAGGATTTGAGTGGGCAAATGGAGTCCGAATTTGGTAAATTTTATATGCTTAGACTCGTGTTGAGACGAGGGTTCCGAATATGTGACTTTCATAATTTTTTGAGAAGCGTACTGAAAGTCGGGTTTTGGCAACTTTGTGAATTTTGGTGTAAATTGAGTTGTTTTGACTGGGTGTCGTCCCATTGGCCTAATTTGTTGTGTTTCTACTATATTTGATCAAATTCTACGCGTGCGGAGCTTGATTCTCGTGGCAAGGGCATCGCGGACTAGTCGTCGAGTCGTATTGAGCTGAGTAATTGTCACGACCCTAGTTCACCAATCGTGAACATGTCATGACGGCACCCAGTCCCCACGACTAGGTAAGCCTAATACGTTGCGGAATATACCATTTTATGAATACTAATTAAGAAATAGCGGAAAATAGTATAAAAAGGAAATGTAATCTGTGTCGCTTGGCACATACACCCATCAAACACATTGTATAAAACACCTCCAAGACCCGGAATCCCACGGGCAACACAGACTAAAAGAGAGTATACAAATGTGGCTCTATGTGTAAAGAGTATCTAACAACGAAATGAAGGAAAACATCTACTAATACTATCGGAATAGAAGGAGGGCCTCCGGATCCGCGGACGTAGCAGATCATACCTCGAGGTCTCCCAAAGTGCTGCTGAATCACCTAGTATGAGCCTGTCATGATGTACCTGGATCTGCATAACAAGAGTGTGCAGAAGAGTAGCATGAGTACACCACAGCGGTACTCAGTTAGTGCCAAGCCTAACCTCGATAGAGTAGTGACGAGGAAGGTCAGGGCCCTACTGAGAGAAAACAATTACAAAATGATAATAACAATAATAAGCAGTTAAATGATAATAATTTCGAAATAACTAAAATAAAATGATTACTGCAACCGTCTACAATTAAGCTAACAACAAGTAACAAACTCAATTAACAAGTCCAGGACCTGTGGGAATTGAACCCACAGTCCCATCAACAGTACCCCTGGGTCTCCGGGAATCGAACCCGCAGCCCATGTCTCAATAAATCTCAGGATCTCCGGGAATCGAACCCGCAGTCCACATCTCAATAATATATCAATAGCTCAGGATCTCCGGGAATTGAACCCGCAGTCCATATCTCAATAACTCAGGATCTCCGGGAATTGAACCCGCAGTCCATATCTCAATAACTCGGGTCTCCGGGAATCGAACCCGCAATCCATATCTATCACGCCCCAAATCGAGGGACATGACCGGCGCCTAACCGGGTAGCCCCAGTCAAGCGGACCTGGGTGCCTACCAATAACTCAGGATCTCCGGGAATCGAACCCGCAGTCCATAAATAATATCACTCCGGGTCTCTGGGAATCGAACCCACAGCCCTGGGTCTCCGAGAATTGAACTCGCAGTCCACCAATACAGACAATAAAGGAACGCACAGAGAGAATATAATATGTTTAACTACAACTTCACCGAAACTAGTGCCAACAATTTATCAAGAAGTTCAAGTAAGTTAACTAGGCAATTAGACATGTTGAATCCTAGCTATTCATGCTTTTCTAACTAATACCGGGTAGAAGTAACGCTTTTATCAGCTAAGAGCAGGAATATCACTAATCGGACAATTCAAGTAAAGTGTGTGTTACAACAACCAGCGCATGTACACGCCCGTCACCTCGCGTACAAGGCATTTAAACTATCACATAATATCCTAGGGGTGAAAGTTCTCCCACACGAGGTTAGATAAGCCACTTACCTCAATTCCGGTACATAACCGCTAAGAGACAACTCTCTTGCCATGAATGTCGGCCTCCACAGGCATAGTATCTGATAAATATCAATAGAATCATATCAAAATAGGCCAATTGGGAATTACCCAATCAAAACAATTCAAAATACACCAAGACCCACAGGTTGCCAAAACCCGACTTTCGGTACGCTTATCAAAAAATCACAAAAGTTATATATTCGGGTTCCTTATCTCAATACGAGTCCGTGCATATAAAATTTATCGAAATCGGACTCCGTTTGCCCATCCAAATTAAAGATTTTCTAAAATTTAGGCATAGGGCTCAAACCCTCCATTAACAGTGAAATAACCACGGATTTCATGATAAACTAACGAAATAACGCCAAGAAACTTACCCTCGATGATCTCACGATGATATCCCAGCGATTCCCCATCAATTTCTGTCCAAAAGCTCTCAAGTTGCTCAAACAAATGGAGGAAAATGACCCAAAATCACGGATATACTGCCCAGAATTTTCCTCGGTACTGTTCACGTCCGGGGCATTGTTCATACGCGTGGGACATTGTTCACTGTTCACCCGCGCAGTTACTGTTCACACGCGGGGTACTGTTAACTATTCATAAAATGCAGCAGCTTTTTCAAAAAAATTGCAACACAGCATTAATTTTGCACTAAAATGGTTCTAACTCCATCATACGAACTCGAAATTCGACGAGTCTTTTTTCTATGGCTCCGTAATTTCGATACGGTCCAGTGGTTCAAAAAACACTGAATTTGGATCTCATATGCTCAGTCTAACATCAATTTCACTCGTTAAACAATTAACTCACATTTCGCGTCAAAAACCCAATCGCGACTCGATGAAATTAAACCAAAATTTCCAGATCAGTCCTATAATTCATGATTTAAATTCTCGAAGTCTCGAAATCAAATTTGGATCTCTAGAACTAAAATTAGACCTTTGGATCATTACATTTATGCTCAAAATCGGCAAAAATCATCCAAAAATGACTCGTTGGGCATCTGAAACACATCCGAGACCCCCGAGACCCCCGAGACCCCGACCAATAACACCAACCAGTCCCAAAACACATTATGGACTCGCTCGAGGCCTAAAATCACATCAAACAACGCAAAAATTATGAATTAACCTCCAATCCAAGCTTGATGAACTTTGAAGTTTCCAACTTCTATTTCCGATGCCGAAAACTATCAAATCAAGTCCGATTGACTTCAAATTTTGCACACAAGTCCAAAATGACATAACAGAGCTACGGAAATTTTCGGAATTCCATTCCGACCGTCGGATCAAAATTTCACCTATCAACCGGAATTCGCCAAAATACTAACTTTGCCAATTCAAGCTTAATTCTACACCGGTCATCACAAAACAATTTCGGACATACTCCTAAGTCCCAAATCACTTAACGAAGCTATCCGAACCATAAGATTTGCATTTCGAGTCCGATATCAAAATTTCCACTTCCGGTCAAATTTTCTCAAAAACCTTCAATTTTCTATCTTTAGCTAAACGACTCCAAAATGACCTACGAACCTCCGAATTCACTTCCAATCGTGCTCCCAAATCAAGAATAACCATACGGAGCTACTCCCAGTCTCGAAATCCCAAACGGACATCAATAACACTAAAATGCATTTTAAGCCAAACTGATGCAATTTCTTCTAAAATGATATCTTCCACAATATGCGCCAAAACGCTCCCAGGTTATCCAAAACTCGATCCGGGCATACGCCCAAGTCCGAAATCATCATATGAACCTATTGGAACCTTTAGATCCCAAATTTTTGAGGTCGTATACTCAAAATTCCAATCCTAGTTCATTTCTTTAATTTTAAGCTTCGGAAATGAGAATTTTCATTTAAATTTGACTCCAAACTTCTTGAATTTTAATTCTGACCATACACACAAGTCAATATACCTGAGATGAAGCTGCTCATGGCCTCAAAAGGTCATCGCGGACTAGTCATCGAGCTGTATTGATGTGAGTAATAGATGTGGGTGATGACCAGCGGGTTCGAAACCCCGGTATACCGCTTTGTGACGATGTATAGCGGCGAGACACGTACTCTCTTGTGAGTGCGGGGTCGATTGTGATTGGGGACTATGGCTTAGTCCGGCCTGTTGATACTGTATTATGATATTGGCTATTCTTGAGCCGTTGAACCTCCTTCTCGGATGGTTGCGTATTATGTTGTGATATTGGCTACTCTTGAGCCGTTGAACCTCCTTCTTGGATGGTTGAGTACATTTATGAGCCGTGTGCCAGTTATTGGGATCCTGCGAGGATCGTTATCATTGTCGTGTGACATTGACATGCTAGTTTTACTACCAGTCCGTAGCTATTACTGTTATCATGATATTTACAATCTCTGGAACTTGACATTAACTGTTTTCAACTGAAAAATGATAAAAGAGTTTTCAAAACTACTTTTGAGCCTGCGTGGCTGCATTTGCATATTAGCTGACTGGTAGTGGATCGGGCTGCGCGCCGCAGCGTATACTCATGATATTGTGCTTGGGCTGTAGGAGCCCCTCCGGAGTCTGAACCCCCATAGTGAGCACGGGTACCGAAATTGGATCGGGCTACGCGCCGTAGCGGTCATTTCATGCATTGCATTACATTTAGCTACATCTGCTAGCTGTTATACTGTGTTGTTGATATTGTTGGTACATTACCGTTGATATTGAACTGTTACAGGGAATTGGTTACAGCTTTACATAGTGCTTTATTGTGGATTTCTTATCTATGTTGTCTTACCCATGTTTATTACCACTGAGTCTGGCAGTACTCATTTTACTCCCTGCACCTTGTGTGCAGATCCAGATACCTCTCAGTAGTCCTGATCCGGTAGCTGTTTGAGGCGACTTCTGTAGGATATTCGAGGTAGCTGCAGAGTCCGCTGGACCTGATACTTCTTCCTACTATCTTTTGATTATGTATTTGCTATTTCTTTATGCACTTGGTATCATGTAAACTATTATTACACTCATGTTATCTGTAGAGGCTCATGACTCTTGACCCCTCGGTCTTTGGGGAGTTGTACTGTTTGGGACTTGGTTCCCTGGTTTGATACTTTCATTACTGTTGACTTATAAATTGTTATGCTTAAATGGGTTAAGGCGAGCTCATAGCTCCGTGATTATTGTTGATTGGTCAGGCTGGCCTAGTAGTGTGTTGGGCCCCATCACGATCGGGTTTGGGGTCGTGACAAGTTGGTGTTAGAGCCTAGGTTTACTAGGCCTCATGAGTCTTGAGCCGGTTAGTAGAGTCTTGTGGATCGGTACGGGGATGCCTGTACTTATCCTCGGGAGGCTGTGAACCTTTAGGAAACACTTCACATTTCTTGGAATTCTTATCGTGCGCACTTGATTCAGCTTGAGATATAATTTTGAAATTCCTTCCGCACGTCTGTGTACGCATCGAGCGCTCAGTAATATAATTGACTTATGGCTTGTGATTGCACGATCGAGGGGCGAGATATAATCTCCGTGAGTTCATGTGGGGCTAGTCGGAAAAACTTGAGGCAGGACCTTGTCTATGACTTGAGCATCGAGGTGCTGATTTTGTGAGTGGTGGCAATAGATAATGTACTGAGGGTTTGAAACCCCGTATTTGCACTATACAGTGCTATGCTGAGATGGAACACGCGTCATGTGACGAGCGTGGCGGTATTGTGACTGGGGATTTGGACTTGGTCCTTCCCGATTGATAGATCACTGTGTATAATGATTGACACTGGGCTTATATCTTTGTATTTGGGTTAGTAGCCATGTTTGGGGCCTTGTGCCGATTTGTAGAGTATTAGGGAGGCTTGTAATGGATGAGTTGTTAGTTGTTAGACTCTTATCGTAATCTATTGTGTAGCCCCGAGCTATGGGCGTGGTGAATATTTATCATATCTCTTAGTTGGAAGGTAAAGTGCCTTACGTGTAGTGGAATGAGTTCAGACTCAGGAAGACTAAAGCGATTATGTGATGTGTATCCTGGTAGAATGTATTGTACTGAAATGCTAAATTGAGGCGAAGTAGGTGGGTTGATTCTCATGTGTAATTGAAAGGTATTTGATATTTGTTATGATTCGAGCAGGTGCAGCGCATGTTCATGTAACAATTTTGATAACATGATTAGTATAGTATTGAGACTAATGTTGTTGATATGCATTGTGATGTCTTGTCGAGTTGCGAATGTATTGTTAGGATAGTTTTGGTGATTCTCTGGCATGTGGAAGGGCCAAATTACAAAGGAACTCTGTCAAAAAAATTTGGAAAATTTGGGACTTAGAAAAGATTTTGTCACCTGAAGAATGGGCTTAACTGTTGTGTGTGAATGAATACAAGAATTGCAAAAAAGTTAAGATTTCTAATGATTCGAGTCTCCGCCGAAGCTTGTAAATGACTTGAGTTTAATCTCACTATAACATTGTGGTATCATTTGAGTAAGAATGCTACGAGTGCCTAAAAGTGCTTTGATGTATGGCTCCGAGCTAAGTTGGGGAGGTTGTTATTGATTAACTGATTGTAGTGTTATGTGCTGTGTTGGCTTTGTCTCTAGATATGTTGGGAAATTTTGATAAAGGTTATGGTGCTTCATAGATGTGAAGAAATACTAGGATGCTGTGAACTTATGTTGGTAAAGAATGTCCGGTGTATAGAGAAGAAGGATAGCTAATTGTAACTGTATGTAATCATGTTCTACGGTGTCAGAGTTCTAGCAAGGAATGAGTGGTTCTGTTCAATAAGATAGTTGAATTACAGCTGAATAAGGGTGAATGACGCCCGAGAATTATTTACGGCGTTTAAGATTTTGCTTGTAATAGTCAAGTGTCTTAAGATTGTGCATGTGGCTAAAGACGGTGGTTTCGTTAGAAGAGATCAAGACTTGTGTTATATTATGTGAATGATGGGATTCTATGTAATCCGTATTGGAAGGTAATGATAACGAATCCAAAATCGCAGGAAGTTCTTCAAAATAAAGTATTATAGAATGTGGTACTTCTGGGAAATATTGAGAGAGTATTAAGTGACCTATGGGTCTTAGACCGTGTGGTCTTATGTACGAGTCTCGTGTGGTAACATGAGTTAATGTATTATGGTGCTACAGTAAAGGCTAATATTAAATTAAAGATGAAGCAAAAAGGAAACTGGTAAATGGAACAACTTGTTAATAAACCGAAACGGTATGATAAGGAATACAATTAATTCCCGGTATGTGTTTGAAGTAGTGAGTCTTGCAGATATTGTGCAACAAAGCTCTTGAGTGCTGGCATTTGTGTAACTCGATATGGGTATAAGGACTCAGTCCTAGCAGTCTAACTTATGCAATGTAATTGGGAGAAAGAGTTTGTGATGTATTTTACCGTGGTTTGAAAATGAGTGTATTTCCTGTTGGTATGCAAAGTTTGGAATGTGTAATGAGTGTTCTCTATATGGGATCATGAAAGTCCTTAACTAGTTGAGTGCGTCGATGTTTGCGGCGTAGAAAAAGGGATAGACATTTCCCTGTTATCTTAGTGTGGTATGGTATATACGATGTGTTATGGAAAGTTGATAATGGCATATTCAAGGTTTTGAGATCATTCATAATATATGGGAAGTCATTAAAATTATTGAGCGGTGCGGGCAGCTGCAATTGATTTAAGAATCGATCTTTTTGGTGATTAAGGAAAATGGTACTGCTATTCTAGTGATTTGACAGGGTATATGGTCCAAAAGGACAAGATAATGTAAACTGATAAAATCTAGTGGTATGGTAGTGTTCTCTTGTTGGATCGACTAATAATTGAGTCGTTGATGGCATAGTGAAATTTCTGAACGGCTTTCGTGGTATGAATGGACGCTTGATGTGCGTTATGTATTCGTACGGTGGAGTACGGAATCAGGCATAGTGATTCATGTGTAATATATGTGTGTTGGAGACTTGAAGTTCTCGTTAGTCCGCCTATGCAGTGGTGGTATATCGTGTGTATCGGTACCGTTTAGTAATTATTGAAAATCGGAAGCCCTAGTGGCTCTCTCTTAATTTGATAACATGATCTACTACTGAAAGGAAGAGACCCAACAAAGAAATATATGTTCCAGAAGCATACCTAATAATGCGGATATTAGAGTCCTTTTGTCGATCGAAGAATCTATAACTCAAATAAGTAAGTCCGACATTTCCAACTCAAACAAATCCAGCAATGAGACGTTGTATGTGTATCCAGTTGATTGAAGTATAAAGGTCCAAAGAAGAATATTGACTCTAATCTCAATACTTGCTCGAAAACTTGCGCTATGTTTTAAAAGAGGTAATAGCTTCTTCCATTTCCCTACTTTTATTTTCTATTAAGCCCGCCAACATTGATGCGGAATAATGCTTTTGCTTCACTTTCCTTAATCTCTTGAGGGATATTTTTGCCTCCTCTATTAACCCTTTCTTAATAAGAAACCTCGGGGTCGCATTAAGAAATAACGATAGTATAAGAACTGAAATTATAAATGAAAATGACCAACACCATACAAATTGGATATCGTGAAACATCGTCATCTTTACACATTTTGTCATAGTACTTCCTCGTAGCATCATAAAGCTGAAAGCAAGTGTGATCCACTTTGGTGGATTTTGAATATTTATCTCGTGCAATATTATGAGAATCACCATGACATAGGAACGACACACTACAACCAAATCATTGTTAGATCTATTTATGTTACAATATTATCTGTAAACCAGTACATAAGGAAACTTCCAACTAGGTGAAATATCGAGCCAAGAACAAGTAATAGATTCGGACTTCAAGACTACATCATTCTATGAGCGGCCTATAAATATGAAATAGCCAAGAGCTACAAGATGGATGCAAAGAGGATGATCCATATATTTATGTAGGCACAAAAGTTGTTTGTAGAGGCCTTCATTACTCTTACGTGAATTTCTTTAGAGAATCTAACCATGAAGCCTTCAATGCCAATAGTGCCACCTGTGACATTCAAGGCATAACAAATGGTTAGCCCCCCAAATATTGTAATTAATTTGCTAGCAACAACTGAAGTAAATCGTAATTGACTATCTGCATTACAAGCTTCATAAGCTATTTCATCTTCATTAGCCGATCTTGACATATCAGAGATACATGTGACAATATTACCAGCGATGTCATCCATTCAATAAGATGCAAGTAGGATATTGGATTATTCCTTCTTTCAAAAGTATTATTTTCTTTTATTTATGTTAGAAATATTATGAATATTTTTTTTCTCTTTTTATATTTACATCTGGAATTGTCGGAATGCTGTTTTTATCTTTATAATTTAGTTTCTTTATGCAAAGTATCAGGTTTATTTTAATTTCATGTAGAGAAAGAATCATATTTACTTCTTTGCAAATTTCTCCATGTTGTATTATTTTCTAAATTTCAACCAAACTAAATATGTAGTGACATTACACATTTTTTAACTGCGGCGTTGCTTTAACGTGCTATAGCATAATTTTAGTTTTGGTTTTCTCTTATTCTTTCTTTTGTGCCGTGATTGTGTTATACTGTTGGGACAATAGAATATGTGCTTCAATTAAGCAGTTTTGGAATAAGGTCGTGGCATCACCACAGAAAAATCAATGGTGCCAAAAGTTTCACAACCCCTGTAGAACTGTCTACTTTTGTGTGTGTATAAGGTGTCTTGATAGCCATCAAAATGACATCTACAAAAGGCAAGTAAATCAGCTTATGCTCTAACTTTGCTAGTCCAAATTTATTTCAAAAAGTGGAATACACGTGCAATGTATGTGCATTTTTATGCACGTGCAATGTATGTGCACAAGACTAGCATCTATATTAACGTTAGGCCTTCAATGAGATAAGGTTTTTGAGGAATTTATTAATATTAGTAAATCTGAATTTGACCATTTTATTAGTTCTTTTCACATGACATTATATTACTGTTGAGAAATATTTAGTAGTGCTACTGCCATTGTCATTTTCATGAAGAAATCTCTTCCAAAGCCAATGTTGCTTTCGGATTCCGTCCTTAATACTTCACCATATTTCTTTTCTCTATCATGTAACAGTTTGTAAATTGAGAAGTATATTCATAGAGTCAGAGCAGCAAAAACATAAAAATCCAAGCTTTGAGAACACAAAGGAGCAACAATCTCAGAGCAGCAAAAAGCATGAATATCCAAGTTTTGAGATAAATTTTCGACAATGATCTCATGCAATATTACGGGAATCACCATGACATAGGAATGTCAGGATGCATTCAATGATTTCTAAGCCTGTTGATGCCACAATATTGTCCAGAATTCAGTATAAATGTATGCTTCCAACTAGGTGAAAATTGATTCAAGAACAAGTACTGATTTTTTCTCCAAGAATACATCATTCTATGAGTAGCCTATACCGATAGAATGGTTGAGAGGTGTACAGTTTGATGAAAAGAGGATGAGCCATATATTTACATACACACACAAATTTATAAACAACCTGCAAAAGTTATTTATAGAGGTTTTTATTTCTCTTAATTGAATTTCTTTGAAGAATCTAACCATAAAGTCTTCAATGCCATCAGTACCACATGTGACATTCATGGCATAACCAATGATTAGACCCTTATATTGGCACTAAGTTACTAGCAATGACTAAAATACATCATGATTGACTCTCTACATCACTAGATTTAAATTTATTTAACTTCATGTAGTGAATTAATCATCTTTACTTCTTTAAAGAAATTTTTAGTATATTCCTTTAAATTTCAAGGTTAAGTAATATTCTTTCATATAAGCTAATTTAAAAAGTATATATATCTCTTTTCTTCTTGATTTTATATTAGCTGACGTACTATGTGCAATGCATGGGGTCTTGGGAGAGTAATATGTACGCGGACTTTACCTTTACCCCGAGTGGCAGAAAGACTATTTCCAGGAGACCCTCCGCTCAAGAAAGCAACAATAGACAATATATTAGTACTATCAATAGGCTCATAATAAAATAACATAAAATAACATAGAATATATAACATAACATGAAATAACAAAATAACAGCAGTATAAGAAATATAGGAAGTACGAAAATGATGGAAAGTATACTACTAACCTACACATAAAGCCCAACATCAGTAGCGGATCAAAAGCATCCTACGAACTAACTCCTAACTGGCTAGTCTCACTCTAATGCGCTATAGAAATATTCACAACTTTCCTCTAACCTACAACCTTAATACTCGACCTCCACAATTCTCTGTTAAGGACCATGTCCTCAGTAATCCTAAGTCGCGACATGTCCTGTCTGATCATCTCTCCCCAATACTCCCTAGGTCTCCCTCTACCTCTCCTCATGCCCACCACAACCAATCGTTCACACCTTCTCACCGGTGCATCAGTGCTCCTCCACTGAATGTGCCCGAACCATCTGAGTCTTGCTTCCCGCATCTTGTCCTCCATAGGGGCCACACCCACCTTCTCTCGAATATCTTCATTCCTAATCTTATCATTTTATTCTTGAGAAATATTTAGTTTGGTGATTTAATTAGTTGTATCATCTTTGAATACTGAATTTGTTGAATAACTTGATTAACAATCGTGTTCTATCTAAGTTACAAAATATATATTTGTTGGAGGTTGGTGAAGAATGTCATCTAGCAGCTCCTTCCCTAGACAGTAATATATCACCAGAGACCGTATAATAATTGTAAATGCTTTTATTTTTACAAATAAACTATGCAAGAATCTCTATGTCTAACCCTATAGAACAAGCAATGGAAGATGTTCTACCATTATCAGCAATTGAGGGACTTATCCAGATTAAAAATCCAAATAAAGAAGCAATTACCATATACAACTTACACTCTTCTCAGAACTGATACTGAAATACAATGGTCACACGCCCATGACTCCAACCGCTTGATTTATTCCTTCATAATGTAACGAATGAGCTCGTATAACTTCCATTAGAAACATTAGCCATCAACAGTTTGACAGTCATTTCTAGGATTTATGTTGTGGCACAAAAAAGCAAAGCAACCTTAGATTTGCACCTAGATTACTGAAACTCAAAGAACAGTGGATTTCATGTTTCACGCCTGCGCATTCAGCAATTTCTTATAATTTCAGTGAGGGAAAGCCTGAATCTCTACAACGAGTTGTGGCACAGTTGCATGAGCATGGTTGGTTTTGATATTGTTTTCTTTGCATCTAACTTCCCTCTTTATCAGCTTTTGTGTTTTCCAATGGGGTGAAAGTGAAGTTGCCCGAAAAGACAGCATCTTTATCTACGCAAACAAAAGCATCATCATCAGAACGATAGCTCTGGAGACTATATCTTATTCAGTCTAGCACAGAAATACAAAAAACAACCCAGTGAAATCCCACAAGTGGGGTATGGGGAGGGTAGTGCGTTCGTAGACCTTACCCCTACCCAAAAGGGTAGAGAGGTTGTTTCCGATAGACCCTCGTCTCAAAAATGCGAAAAGAGACAATAGATAAGTAGTAGCAACCGAAAGCACAAAAATAATAATAGCATCGTAAGAGCTCGAAATATAAGCATGAATTGCTGAATATCTTCATCTTCTTTCCCGTTTTAGTTGAGTGAACCTTTCAACAGGAATGGTTGAATACAATAAAAAGTTTCCTCAAGTAGCAAAAGCCTCATGGATAATGTTTGCTCTAATGGAACCTTAAATCAAAGACTTCTTTCATACTTATTAACATTGGCCATTAGATTTATTTCTTATTGTTATTTTTAAGACAAAGTTACTTCAGTCAAATTAAGTTCAATGCATAAAAGACAAAGCAACAGTCAAATTAAGCTTTCTAATAACTCCGCCACTATTTGGCTTCAGATGAATACTCGAGAACATCTAGAATTCACAATAAATACATCATAGGGAGTGATAAGGTATTTAAGCTAAAACCTATTTTGTTACCATCAGAACTATATCTAATATCGAGTCAATCCCACCAAGAGGATGACGATCCTTAAGCCTAAAGAGGGAATTCGAAGCCAGCTAGTGATCATGTAAATAATTTTTCTTCACCTACTTCTTGAGGACTGGCTTGCAGATATGCAACACATAGATAACAATAACAAAAAAGAGAAAAAGGAGCCTGGTTCAACTTTAAGGTTTTTCTCCTTTTCAATGGAGAGAGACCAAGAGTATAGAAACCCTTAGGAGTTCTGAGCCTATATGCTTTTCACATGAACTGATTTAGTACAAATTATTTGGGACACAGTTCGTACCTGTCAATGACAGACAGTTCGACTCCCTGCGAACATACCTACACATAGCCTGCAATGACCAAATCAAACAAATAAGCATGGTGTGTAGACCATCGTCTTTGACACAATCTGGTCCAAATGTCCAACATCCTAATACAGAAACACAAAAAGCAACAAAAATACAAGGAAAAATACTAGAAAATATGCACCAAAATTGTAACATAGTCAATACCAAGTCAAAGCTGCAAGAACATATATAAAGAGCTCCAGGAGAAATAACACCAAATTCTATGTACCACAGAAGAATTGAAAAAATTAAAATTTGTTTTATAAGGCCTGATTTTTCAAAGATCTATAATTTGTGTAAGTGTTATAATTCTCTTCTGTGCAAATATTGGACATTTTTTCACTAATAAAAGCACCCGAAGTATCAGATAAAAAGAAAAAGCACTTTAGGTATATGTATGTATACTTGCCTGGACTGGAAGCAGGGCCGCGTCATTTGGTAAAGATGTACCATCATCAGAGAAGACATTCCTACAACATACAATATCAGAAGGATAATCAAATAAAGGCATATAGAGTCTCTTCAGTAAACTAAAAGGCCATCACCAATTTTAATTTTAATTGTCATTTACCGTGAATAAGAAACTCCATCCTTGTCAAATTACCAAAACTAGAAACCGGGACTTCCCTTATATTCCTCTCCCATGCCAAATCCTAGTTTGTGATAACACCACAGTAATATCAACTACAACGCATTCAGCTTCGATTACTACCAACAGCTTGTTCTCAGCTCATAAACAAGAAAACTCTCATTTTTGGTGAATTCCAAAAAAAAAAAAAGGGAATACTCAATGAACGAAGGGTGATCATGGCAAGCCAATCAACTCCAGATATAAACAATAAACAAATAGAGGAGGCAAAGCAGATTCTAATGGGTACTGCAATATAGTTGGCTTCAAATTCTCTAATCCTACTCTATGGATAAAAACAGAATCTAGAAATAACGACAGTAAGGCCTATGCTTTTGTCACGGTTCTTTGTTCGTTTCCTGTTAACATCAGCAAAGAACCTTCTCTTTTCTTCTTGTTTATTTTGTTCTCAAACTTTGATGCAGCACTTATTCAAAAGGAGGGAGAAACAATTCAGTAAGAACACAAAAGCAATTTAGTAAGGCTACATTACTAGTGATGATGCATTCAGAGATGTCCTAATCATTCCATTAAGGAAATTTTTAATAGGCACGATCAGCAGGTACACACACACAAAAAAAAACACTTCACCACATTTCCCATCAACCAAAACCCTCAAAATTAGGAATATAAAAGCTTTTCGAAGAAGGGCATCAAGAGATTCCCTCATGCCTCTTTATATTAAAACAAAGATTCCTCATGCCTTGGCTTTTCTCCAGTTCTGCTGCTTTAAGCCAAATGTTAGAAAACAAGTCTGAGAACTGCTTTCCGGTCTGGGTAATGGATCAATCAACCCAATACTCATTCTCAATCTGATAAATATTCACCTCAAATTTTAACAACCTTCATCCACCTAGAGCTTAGAGCTAATTTTTTTACAACTGTAAGCATATGAGGACTGAATACTGCACTCAAAATAAGGTCTTGAAGCTTTTCTTAGCTAAGGTCTACAAACTTTATATGCTTAGTTTCTGATAATTATTCAATTTAATTCATGCAACCATGCGCTGCTCGTAATAGTAATAATCTGCTAAGTGGAAATTCTGACAAATACGAGTAACTTTACATAAGTAGAATACTGACAAACAATTAAGCTGAGAGGATGTTCATGAAATAGCACATTAGTTCCATATAATGATCATTATTCATCAAAACAAAGCAAAAGGAAACATAAAACATTAAAACAATATTTGTGGATCTTGAACCAATGTATTTACCTCCAAATTACACTTTGCAGCTCATCCTGCCCAGCTTCAGGAAGCATAGCAGCATCATAAGCAACAATGTTACCGTAAAATATCTTCTCCAAATCCTTCATCCATTTAAGCAACAATAAATTAACCTGCGATTTAAAAATAGACAAAGGATATGAACTTAAGTTTAAATTTTCTATTTCTTGTCATGACCAATAGAATCTGAGATGTCAGTATAATTCCACAAGGAAGACAAATAAACTGAGTCACCATTATGGAGCTGCAAATTAAATTGTGTATTCTTTTCCTCCATTGCGCTTTTGAGGTGAGAATAAATTGTCCAAAAAGAAAATGAATGAAGCAGAAAAGGGGCAACATTATATCATATTTCCCGAAATAAGTTGTAAAAAAACAATGCAAAAACGTGCATCATGGACAATCACTTAAACAAATCACTTGTTGATAGTCAATATTAAACAAAGGATGGGGATGGGAGCTGAGAGGTAATTCAATGAGCTTGAAAGCCAAACCCCCGGAAAAAGAGATCTTATATGAAAATGACAAATGAAAATAGTAATGATGCAAAAGAGGGAAGTTTAGGATAACCATCTCACTTGTTGATGTAAGAAATATAATAACATAAACTTTTGTATGGAAAAATCTTAGATATTGCTAGCTTAGACTTACTACACACTTGCCTTTAACCACGATATTTCGTTATGCTCTACAGCTCCATTTTTTCCTTCAGATTTTTTCCATTTCCTTCCATTTTTTCTTAAGAATTCTTTCTTCTTCTTTTTTTTTTTCTTTTGGAGAGCCCGACATCGTTAGTCATGCTCTTTTTTTGAGGCAAGTACAGTATATTAATCATCAGCACAATGGTTGTGCTGGATCCATATTTACAGATTGCAAAAACAAAAGTGTGGACTTGTTCTTCTTACCATTAGTCATGCTTTTACATACTGTACCAACGGTTGCAACCAAAAATTCTCTTAAAATCAAACATAAGAGTAGTTGAAACTTTACAGCCGCTCTAGCTTGGTTGTCAATTCAACAACAAAGAACATATCAAAAGATATTCAACAAGACGGACGTTCCACTACAAATAGCATTGCCACTTGAATTTACTTTCCAAAATGAACGCCAGGAAGAAGATTATTTGCGATATTGAATTCAATACAAGAGTTTAATAACTTACCCCAGCTTTAGAAACTCTCAACTCCAGATCATGATTATATATCTCATACAGATATTGCCCCAACTCGACACCTTCTTTTCCCTCCTGCTTCAAGCGCCGCAAGCATAGCCACATATGGATAACAAGTAAAGCAAATGTGCTCTTAAATGTTTTCTCCAAACTAAATACTGCATGCAACACATACAACCAGATCAAATAACTAAGGCAAACACAGATTAGCATAGCTACTTTGTGAAGAGATAGTGCTCACTTAATCAAACGAAAAAAGGTAATTATGCTTAAAGATTGAATGAACATTCAACTCACTTGGGCTCTTGAATTAACATGAGCAGTTATGCTTGTCAAAGATTTGCAACAATTAGGTTAGAGATATAGCTGCCGGTGCCTAAATAATTATAATGATGAGCTAGATAATGTAAAAAGATTGCGGATCAGGAACGTGTATAAAGAGGTTTGTGATGTGCAACAATTCAAAACTGTAGCGCGATCAAGAAATTCACACCTCAGCGCTAGAGTACGGAAGAGAAATGACTAAAGAATTTGCAGGGGAGTAAGAGCCATAGACTTTAGTCAAGAAGCATCTACAGATAGTTCCTACATACAACTTTGCAAAATGCATCTTTGTTACACATATAGGCTGCTTGTATGTCCAATCAGAATCATATGCAATCCAAATGAACAGACTCAAGAAGAACACCATTTATTTTCTCTTCTTTAAACAAACAAAGAAAGGTTTCACATAACAATCCATTAGCACATAGGAAATGGCTCAAGATAGTGTGTTCAATGCGCTGAAGAGCAAAGAGACTCACCATCATAGATAGCAGGTCTATCAATTTGGTGAATAACACGGCAATAAATAACGTTAGCTCCTCGAATGGACGTGCTTTGCTTACTATAGAACAACATCAATTTGAGGAGAAAACGCTGGATGCCCTCATATTGTGGCTCTTTAATTCTTAACGGTGAATCAGGGGCCAATGCCAATGATTGAGGCTTAGACCAGAACATCTTGTTCAAATTTACCTACTCAAATAACATGAGTTCAATTATCAGTACTTTGCAAATCAGACACCATCCATGCAACAAATCTATGTTCCACAAAGCATAGAGATCAACAACTAAATTAAGAGAAAGGTATCTTCTTTCATTTGGCACAACATATCTATAGAAAAAGTACAGAAAAATAAACATGGGATATCAAAACCCTTAAAATCTCCAAAAGGTAAAAATGCTAGCAGGGTGGACATAGTAATGCATTTACAAAGTCAGCTGCTAGTGTGCTAGCATCCCTTCAGCTCAAACTAAAGTTCCACCGTTCAAAAATCATTTCAACTTCAAAAGGAACTATTTTTGGAAAGTTGAAAGATTATACAATAAGTATACATTTATAGGTATGCACTCGACACCAAGGGTGTGTCCTAAAGGTCAATGAAGTTGGAATGAAGACCATGGGAGACCAAAGTTCTAAATTGCAGTAGAGACTTCAAAGCTAAGTGACTTCTTTCTCACCAATCTAAATCGAGTTGCTAAGAGTTACCCAACACCTATACTAGTAGAGAAAGCTGCTACAGGATAGAATAGTCTGAGGTGCGTAAACTCACTTGAACACCACCGTCAAGAAGACAAAGAAAGGAAACACACATTGTCGCAATGAAGTAGTCGATGCAGTCATATTACACATCGGCTTATTTGAAATCCTATGTTCGCCTTTGAATAGACATCAAGTACTAAAAATAGCATCCAAACCTAGGATAAATAAGCAAATTGACAATGCAGAAAATGAACCAGAACAAAGACTTTTTTGTCGAAGAATTAATCTAAATAACCGCTCGCCTAACCGCTTAAACAAATACCCTTACTAACATCCAATTACTACACAAAAGAGGAAAAACTGAAATTTTTCAAACCTGGGGTTTGCTATTATAGTCTTTCTCAGTGGAATGGTCTACAGACGGCGCAACTGCGGAGTAATCTCGACATGAAAAAGAACACAGCCGTCTTCCAAATTCTGCGTTCCTTTGTGAATAAGCCCTAGAAAACTGTGAAATGGCCCTGCTCCATCTCGGCAACATTCTCCCTCTGTATGGCGAAAGCGAGTGATGAACGATGAAAGGAGAAAACTACTGAAGAACGGCCTTAAAAATGGATACACTACCAATAATCGGGTGTATTTTGAGCTGTTGCAATGTTTCGATGATCAGAGTTTTAGCTTAAGAAAATGGAGAAAAAGCCAAACTTAGTCCTCTATCTTTATATTTAGGTTCAAAATGATCCTATTTCTTTGTTCTATTGACAAACTGCTACTTTCAATGAGCGTATCTAGCTAACTTTATAAATTGGTCAAATGGGCTCCTACCCTACACCAAATTTCACATAAAAATGATGTTCCATCAAATTTACTTCAACTATTATATTATTTTTACACAAAAAAAATTATATTTCTTCTATATTATATTATTATCTTCTATTTAATTATTTTTTTAAATTTTAGTTTTCACTTTTTAATTTTAGCAACACTATATGTTACATTTGTATTTTTTTGTTTTTAAATAATAGTTATATTTCTTTTATACAATTATAATAATAATAAAATTAACCTATAATTTTATATAAATATAATATATAAAAAAATTAATATATCAAAAAAGTATGATATAAAATTAAAATTATAAATATCTTAATATAAAAATTAATTATATACATAATATATGATAAATTGAAAGTTTAAAAAATAAAATAATAATAAATCAAATTTGGTGTTGATGAATAGTGTCACACCAAATTTGGTGCGACAGTATTCACACACTATAATGGTGTAAAATTTGATGTTCCATTGGAGCAAAAAAAAATCCAAATTTTACACCACTTTTAGATTTGTGCAAAAAATAGTGCACCCTTGAAGATGCCCTAAACATGTTTTGTCTTATGTATGCATTTAATAAATACTCAAAGTGCTTATAAGCTAAAATTATTCATAAGTCATAACTTGGTCACCCCAAACTTATGACTATTCAATTTATAAGCATTTTTAATTTGGCTAAGACTTTTACAAGTTTATCCATAATAATATTTTTTTAATTCATAAAATAATTTTCCCAAATAAATTTTCTTATTTTCTCTTCGTTCCATATTGGTTATTCATCCTTTTTTTCTTAAAGTTACTTTTTAATTTATAATCTTTTTTAGAAAAATTAACCCAAATAGCCGCTCACCCAATCACTTAAATTAAAAAATAAACGGTGGAAGTATAATGTATACATAAGTTATATTATATATGTATAATTATATATAATCATTATATAATCTAGGGAGAGTTACAGTCTTTATGGCTCAATAGCCCGTCAAAACATGATTCACGTTTGAAGCCCTTACCCGTGTAACCCAGGTTGTATATAATGTGAAGATGACTTTTCACCCATTAGCCACTCCTTTTAATTTCTTTGTTTCTTTGTTCTTCTTCTCCTCGTGTCCTAACTTTGCATCCCAAACTTTCTCCATCAACGCTCCTCCAGATTTAAAGTCGATAATCACTATTTGGGCGAAGAAGAAAAATTAATACATGAAAGAATTAGCCTTTTAGAGTCATATGGAGATCATTTCCTTCAATGGAGTGGAAAGAACTGTGTTTTGCACTAAAAAATGTTTGCTTGGTAGGTTGCTAGATCAACAAACTAGAAAGAAGGTATTAGCATGGTCTTCGTCTTATTCTCACTCCACGTGTAATTCTAAATCTAGTGATTGATTAAAAACTTGAAAAATAGAATTCACAACTAAAGGTGTTTCAAAGCTTTTATTTTAGAAATTGCGTTTTTTGATTTGTTAGTTGTTTTGATTGGGTGTTGTCCCAATTAATTGGAATCATCAAAAGGAGTTCAAAACTTCAATTTGAAGTGATTTGGAGTAGATTTATAGCTTGTTTGTCCAAGCTTCTTTTGAGACAGGAGTACTTTTCTGGTCAAAAGCGATTTTTTCTAAATTTAATGTGTTTGGCCAAGCCTTTGAAAGGAAAAAAGTACATTTGAGGAGAAGCAGAAGCAGTTTTGGATAAGCAAAAAAAAAAACAGCTTCTTTAAAGCATTTTTTAGAAAAATACACTTAAAAGTAGTTTTTGAAGCTTGGCCAAATACTAATTGCTGCTCAGAAATACTTTTGAAATATATTTGCCAAACACAAACTACTTCTCATCAAAATTACTTTTGAGAAAAACGCTTTTGAGAAAAAATACTCCTCAAAATAAGCTAATTTTTGCAGCTTTGCCAAATGGACATTAAGCTAGATTTGAGTTAAATTTAGAAGATTCCCAAGAAAGAAAAAGAACATGTCAAGATCCATTGATAGGATTCATTTGTATTATAATGTATAAAATTGTATAAATGATATATAACAGTGTATAAATAACTCTTATACACAATAATACATTATTTATATGTATTTGATAAAATTATCACATATTGTACTTCTTCTACACGTATATACATAGGTATCACCAATATTTTTTTACAGTGCTTATACATCTTTATACACTTTTATACAACTATATACATAATGTACCTCTCTGTATAAAAGTATATAATTGTCACGACCCAAACCCGATCGTAATGGCGCCCAACCCTAAAGCTAGGCAAGTCAGACCAACAACTGTTTTCACATTTAAAGACCAGTCCTAAAAAGACAAATTC
This sequence comes from Nicotiana noctiflora, assembly GCA_032618575.1. Classification (NCBI taxonomy): domain Eukaryota; kingdom Viridiplantae; phylum Streptophyta; class Magnoliopsida; order Solanales; family Solanaceae; genus Nicotiana; species Nicotiana noctiflora. The sequence goes on from JASVEL010008868.1 coordinate 201,622, forward strand.
AAGAAGAATATATTTGAGTTAATAATAATACTCCAATGATAATAGTAGAATAAAAATACTGAGAAGTGTGAACACCGAAAATAACACTCCCAACAGATCTGGGGTCACGAGTCTAGAGCCTCTAAGCAAAAACTAAATAGTAATAGGAATACTGAATAAAATACTCAAGTCCGGAAGTATATAGATAATAAACTAAAATAAAGAGAGAAGCCAGGTCTTGCGAATGCCAGCAGCTACCTCAGCAACTTGGGTACTCTGAAATAAGCTGGACTGCTCGTCTAACTCTCCTGCTTACCTGAATCTGCACATAAAGGTGCAGGGAGTAGGGGTGAGTACTAAGTACTGAGTGAGTAAAAAGTATATAAAATAGCTGAAAGCAGGAAATCCACAGAATACCACAGAGCAAAGCTAAAACTACAGTCTGATACCTATCACGAACTAACAACAACAGCAAACCACAAATCTCACAGGTAATTTACAAACAAGAATGCAATGCAACGCGTAGCCCGATCCGTTTAACGTCGATGACGCTCACTGGGGTGTGTACAGACTTCAGAGAGGCTCCTTCAGCCCAAGCGCAATATTCATATCATCCGCTGCGGTGTGCAGCCCGATCCGTACTCAGTCCACAACATGCATATAAGTCATACAACAGTTCAATTTATTTATTTTCAGGTTTCAATTCATTAACAATGAAAAATACTTTAATTTCATTCAATTTTTCTAAGAATAGGTGACTTAGCATTTCATAACAGTGATTTCAAGTCAGGACTAAGATCAATGATTTCACAAATCATGCTATCACATAGATATCTATCCCCTAAGGATACTATAGGTCAGCACAAGGCCCCAAACGTGACTTATAGCCCACATATATACTTAACACAGTGTGCGTTTCAACCGCCAATATAATATTATCCTTATTCGGGATGGACCAAGTCACAATCCCCAGTCATAACCAATCCCGCACCTGCCATGGGGTGCGAGTCACGCCCTAAATAGTGTCACAATGTGATAAGCCGGGGTTTCAAACCCTCAGGCTATCATATACACTAACTACTCACCTCTAACCGGCCGTGGACTCGTCAGCGATGCCTTTTACCTTCGAATTTGCCGCTTCGAGCGTCGAATCTAGTTAAAACCACAGCAAATACATAAATATGGGTCAAAGAAATATAACCCAATCAAAATTACTCGAATCACGAAGTTGGTAAAACCCGAGCCCCGGGCCCATTTCTCGAAAAATTCTAAAAATCATACCAACAGATTCCTCATCTCGCCACGAGTCCGTGCATATAAAATTTATCAAAATCGAAGTTCGACTGGCCTTTCAAAACCCAAAAATTTATTTTCATAATTTAGGCCTTAGTTCTTCACAAATTCTACACAATTTCATGAATTTTGGTGTTGATTCTTCTAGCATAAAATCATGTTTTTGAGTCAAGAAACTTACCTCCAGCGATTACCCATTGATTTCTCTCTTCAACTCACTCAAAACCCTCCCTTGACGAAGTAAAAGTGGTGTAAAATTATGAGGGTTCGCGTCTGAAATTTTTAACTTAATTGTTCTGTCATCGACGCCTTCTTCTATGCGATCGCAATGCCTCTATGTAATCGCATAGAGTAAAATTTTCTATGCCCTTTTTCCTTGTATGCGATAGCACTGTTCGAAATTCCAAGTCTATGCGATCGCACTGCCCTCTATGTGATCGCATAGAGCATTTTTCCTGGGCTCCAAATTCCCTTCTATGTGATCGCATTACACCCCATGCGATTGCACAGTTCAACTTCCACAACCTATGCGATCACACTTGACTCTATGTGATCGCATAGAGTAAAAATTCACCCCTCTCCAGGTCTTCTATGCGATCACAATTCCTCTATGCGATCGCATAGAACAACATGTGACTGCAATTTTTCTGCTGCATTATTTAAGTTCAAAACCTCCCGTTGGGCATTTGAAATCATCCCGCGACCCTCGGGACCTCAACCAAATGTACAGATATATCACATTACTTCATTCAAACTTGCTCGCAACATAAAAACACCATCATAAACATCAAAATCACCAAATTCTCACGGATTCAAGCCTGAGTTTCACTAAAACTTCTGAAACTAACTTTTGGTCTAAAACCCGACCTAAACACCTCAGAATGATCTGAAATTTTGCACGCATATCCAAAATCACCTAACAGAGCTACTGCAACTCTCAGAATTTCATTCCGAGCCCCGGATCAAAATCTCGCCTACCGTCCGGATTTCGCCAAAATCCAACCTTAGCAAGTTCAAGCCTAAATCTACACCGGACCTTCGAATTCAATTCCGATTGCTCTCCTAAGTCATAAATCACCCTCCGAAACTAGTCAAATCATCAGAAATCCATTCCGAGTTTTCTAACTCATAGGTCAACATCCGTTTGATTTTCCCAAACTAACCTTCCCATAAAGAGGTTTATTGTCTCCTTTCAAACTGGATTCCATCCGATCCAAACACATATAAATGAACACATTGAAGTATAAAATGGAGAAAACGAGGTGGTAACTCCCGTAACGACGAGTCGGGTCGTTACAATAATATCGTATAAAAATGTATAAATCTTATACGATTTCACTTGTAGTTCTTGTTTAAAACTGGTCCAAAACTCCATCAAATGACTTCAAACTTTGTATACAGCCTACTTAGGCTATTTCTAATAAATTCAAATAATACCCACTCCAAATTTCTCACAAAATCATATTTAAAATTTAACAAGAAGAAGAAGAGGAGATTTTAGGTTTCTCGCGTCTGTTTTTATATTTTTGTAGATGGGTTAGGCATGTATAAACTTGGGGAAAAATGAGAATGGGAACTCAAAGATCTTTCACGCCGGAAGATCTGGAGAATCAAAAGAAAAGAAAAATAAAATTGGATATGAGTTTATTGATATTTGGCTACACAATTGCCAACTTGTAATTGGGCTAAAGTACTGCAATATCACCTTATAGAGTGATCTATTGTGTAATTTTTCCTATAATCTATGTGTATTACTAGAAAAAGTAAATAGTAAATATGGCCGGCTATTTGTTAAAGATCCCTTTTTAAAAAAAAAAAAATTAAGGGTATTTTAGTTAGGCAAAATACATAGTTTACCCATCAACCAGCGAAATCCCTATTACATACCTCTCTTTCACGAGAAATATTTTATACGTTCAACCTTTCAAAAGTGTGTCTAAGATTCATTACTTTTAACTAGATAGCACTTGCATGTTTACACACCAAAAAAGCGTGTGAGGCCCGTTAAAAATCCCATTTTTTGTCTTCCTCTCCACAAGAATCACTCCCCGTCCCTCTGGTATTCTTCCTCACCACCCCTCCCCCTTATTTTCTTCCTATATAGAATTTTTGAAAAAACATATCAATTTTAGATCTAAAATTGAGCGAACTTTGTTGGTTTATTGTCCAAATATTACCAAAACTATTTATTTGTGATAGATTTAATGCTTTAACATGAGTATTGAATGTTTGGTGAAGAAAGCTAGAATCCACCATTTTTGGGGTATCGTAAAAAGCTTGAAAATTCAACTGGAACTTGTTGATTATTGAGTTATTGAATTAAATTTGTTGCTCGATTATTTTCGGTTAGTTGTTTAGATAATGTGGTTGAATTATGGTATTGTTGAAAACTTTCTCATAAACAATTATGATGGGAGCAACAATGGTACTTAAGATACAGAATGGAATGATGAAAAAGATGGATTTTAATTTTAATTTCAACTTTTTTTCGTTTTAAAAATCAATGACATATGTCACGACCCTATTAGGGCGTGCCTTTCACGTTATGTGAAAAATTGGTCAAGTACAAAAATGGTATGTCTTAGATACACTTTTAAAAGATTGAGCGTATAAAAGCTTTTACTTAGAGAGAGGTGTGTAATAAGGATTTTGGTGCAAAGTTAATAGGTAATCTATGTATTTTATCATTTTAGTTATTTAACAAAAGCATAACTTATCGCACTTTTACTACCAAACATCAAATGGCTTTTCAATTTGAGTACCTTTATCAAAGACATAATTCTAATCAACTTATTAGCTATTTACGGCCAGCTAATCCAAACGGAATCCTAATTAACGGAGACAAAACGTCATGTGCCATTCACGGGAAAACAGAATTGGTAGTCTATGTCTGCATCTCCAAAATCTTGGTAGGCTAATGAGTGGCTACGAACAACTAAATCCAATTCCAATTCAATTCTGAGATTGAACAGAGGTCCATACTTACTATTGGCTCTTGAGTTCTATATCAGCAACCCATATATAATAAGCTGCCAATCACAGAAAAAGCAAAGGGTCCATTGCTGTTTTTCACTTAATTTGTGATTGCGATGCTATAGAAATGGGTCTTGTGGTAATTTAGCAATGATAGGTGTGAATTTTCAGCCGTCCATTTATATATTTGCAAAATCTGTTCCGTCTCAAAATCCAGCTGCAAACTACAACTTCTTCCATTTTCCACTGCAAAAGTTACCCGTTTGTAGAATCGGGTATGGGTCGGGATTAGGCTTCTCACCTAGTCCAGGTGGCGGCGGCTACTATGGCGGTTACTATAATAATAAGCAGAAGAGGAGGAAATATAAAGCTGCATTGGTTAAAGCAAATCGAAAAGAGTCTCCATATGAAGTTTTAGGGGTGTCTTCATCGGCTACAGCAGACCAAATCAAACGGGCATATCGCAAACTTGCTCTCAAGTATCATCCCGATGTTAACAAAGAGGTAGTTTAGCCCTTTGATTCTTTGAATTTATTAGTTTTAACTTGATAATTTGGATTACATAATAAATATGCCTATGCGCAAGTGCTGAAGTTTATAAAATGATTTAGTTAACTTTGCAATAACACAGTTGGCATTGTTGCTTATAGCTGTAGTGGTATGGGTAAAAACTAGGGATAATTTCATATAAGTACAACTCACATTGGTGCTTTTCATTCGCGTAGCCAACATTTTAAGTTTTCACCCGTATAGCCAACGAAGCCTTCTAACATAATTGTCTGACTGACATTATAGCCTCACATCAATCTCATAATGATCTCTTTTTTTTTCTTTCTATTTCTCCTATTTTTTTTCTATTTCTCCTACTTTTTCCTTCCAGATTAATGTGACTATCTGACAAATAAGTCAAGTCATCACGTGGTTTCAAATCCTTACTTTTTCTCTCTCTCTCTTTGCCTTATATTTGTCCGAAATTTACCAAAAACATAAGTATAGTGTCATTTTATATAGTATGTATATATATTTCTACACAACTGTATATTGGAATGCAATGTAAATATATTATTATATGCTACCTAGTTTATACATAATTATATATTATTTATATAAGTGTGTATAAACATCAGTTATACGGTATATGCACTGAAAAGTACCTTATGTCCAACACTACACCTCTGTTTACCACCAATATTATAAAAAAGAACAGGAAAAAAGAAGAAGAAGAAGAAGAAGAACCAATAAGCTCAAGATATGTCTAGATGAATCCAAAATTCTTAAATTTTGTCTCACCCGATCAATAATACTATTATTAGTCAACACCCACATGGATTGAAGCACTAATTCACAATGAAAACTTTCATATAAAAAAATTATAGCTTCATCAGTGGCGAAATTATAATTTTTGGGACTTATATTTCGATACCAAATGCCCACAGTTATATACACCCTTATACACTGAAAAAAATATAATTATACATCATTATACATAAATCTACACACTTATACCTATATTATACATAGTTACACAATATTTGTATAAGTGTGTATAAACACCGGTTATATTTCGATATCAAATACTCACAGTAAGAGACTCAAAGATTTATCAACCAAAATTACTTAAATCATTTATGGGTCAAATGTTTTCTTCTTCAATCCTTTCAAATGAACAACTAACTTCATATTCTTCATCTTACTCTAGACTTTCATCTTTTTGCATCAAGAAAGTTTGAGAGAATTAAAAAAATTAAGGAAAGTTAGATCTGGAAATTAGTGAAGAGAAAAGATAGGATAAATGATAGATTTAAAATTATAGAAGATAGAAGATGAATATAGGAGATAGGTCAAAAAAATATGGAGGATAGAAGAAGATGGCTTGTAGAGAATGAAGAGGCACCAGGAGAGAGAGCATTTTGGGAGTGTAGGGAAAAAGAGAACTGGGTTAGTGATTGAAATTTTTCCTTCACATTTTATACAAAGTGGGTTATAGCGGGTAAATTTTAAAAATATGGGCCATTTTTTGTTATGATGTGAAATCATGTGTATTTTCTTGTAATTCTTTCTAAAAACTATTGGGTTCACGTAATCCCGTACTTGCTTTCCATTTTACTTGTTCACCTAGGATTAGCACTAGAAATAGCAAAATGTGCACACAAGCAGAGGCGGATCTATGATATGAAGTTTATGGGTTTCTGCCATGGTCTCAAGTTAATACTACAATAATAACTAGATTCACAATTGTAACGGCCCAGCCCTGGTGATAGTGTTTGCTTTTGGCCTGGCCCGCACGTCTTTAAAACGAGTCACTAGGGTCTAAGGCTTTTTTACTATATACCCAACAATTCTCCTGTATTTTGTCGAGGTGAGATTCACATGGGTTGTCACAACTAGTGTTGTGAAGAGCGTGAAGTGAGGAAAAGCGACAACACCCATTTCTTCGCGTTCACTTTTTTTAAGTAAAGCGGAATTTTAAAAAAAAATTAAAATAAATACTGCGTAAACAACACATGTAATTATAAGCAAATGTTCAATACTTCAGTTAAAAACTAAAGAGTAGCAACAATTAAAGGACAAAATGAGCATCCTATTCTTCTATACAAGATTTCCAATTCTTGTATTTCACTATCATTATTATATCAATAAATGATATAAAAATTGGGCAGAAAGTTTCTAAGAAAGAACTGAAGGTAAAAACGAAAAAATTCGCCAGTATTTCGACGCTTTTTGGACGTTTAGAAAGAAATAGAAAAAAATAAAAATGAAGAAGAAGAAGAAGAAGAAGATTGAAAATCAAAAGTAGAAGAAGCAGAACATACCTGTACTTTTGAAGAAGAAGAAGAACAACCCTTGCAACTTGAGATAATTTCAAAAATCTGAAGTTGATGAAGAAGAGAAAAAGAAATTGCTGCTCTTGTTGAAGAAAAACCTAGTCTCGCTACTGTTTCTGGACTCCAGACAGTGTTTACGGTTTACAATAGGGCTTGGGTTAATAAAATAGGGCTTGGGTTAATTTTAAGCAAAGAAGCGGTCACTTCTCTCGCTTCTTCTCGCTTCACCGCTTCTCGCTTTTTACAGAGAAGCGGTCGTTTTTCATACCAGAGTTGCTTCAAAGACCTGAAGCGCTGACCTGCTTCGCTTCTCGCTTAAAGCGATGAAGCGAGCGCTTTTTTAATCACTGGTCACAACAATCAGATATTTATAAACATTTAGTGGATTTCTCAATATATATACATCATCCGGGCAAAAGCTAACGGGTTCACGTGATCCCGTACCGACACACTAGATCCACCCCCGCGCACATAAATCTAGCAAGAGAAATTCCAAATATGGTACAACACTATTTATTTTACTTTAGGAAATCAAGGCATTATGTGTTAAATTACCTTTTCTTTTTTCACATTTTGTGCATTTCCTTGTTGACGGCAGGAACAGAAGAAAAACAGATTGCCTGAAGTTAAAACGGGAAATAGGAACTAAAACTTTCTCTTCCTTCCCGGTAATTAAATCTGGTTTTATTGAAGGACATCTCCCTTTTTGTTAATGCCTTCCTGTACAGCCCGATGCTCAAGAAAAGTTTATGAGGATTAAGCATGCATACAACACACTATTGAACTCCAAAACAAGGAAGAGATATGATTCGGGAAGTGACACAACAAGTTCTTCATATTATAGTGGAGCAGGAAAAAATAGAAGTACTGCAGATGAAGAAGACTTCTATAGCTTTGGTAAAACCCTTGCTAATTAGTGATATTTGCTGCTCACATGTACTTAAGTTCTGTTAGTATGCATGTTTGTTTATGTCCAGATAAAACCTTAGCTTCGAAATAATAAAGCAACAGCTGTTTTACCTTGCCATCCCGTGGTCTGGAGCTGTGTTCAAAACCTCTTATCATTTCTGTCTTCAAAAAGAAATAAAAACTGTAATAAGAATTTAAACATGAAAATAGTAAAAGCATCCGTCATCCACTAATTAATCAACTTGAGTGTGTAGTCTGAAATGCCTCCATTGTCTTTATTGACTTGTAACATTTACGAAAGAAAATGTGAAGGTCGACTTCTGAAGGATGCATTAGCTGATCATAAATCTTAGGCACCGGCTCACAAAGTAGAATGAATATCTTACTTCCTTCGCCACGACATTCGTCGCTGAGCTCCTTGCGCTTCCCCCGGCTTTTATAGATAGGCAGTAAGTTTGGTGGTGGTGGGGGTGGGGGGTTGACAAAGAGCAACAGAGAACTCCATCGAACTAATTTGATCGTGGATGAGAAATTTCACCACAGAAACTGATTACTTGTTGGATGTTTGAACCCTTGTCGCTGAAAATTGTCTGTGATGCTGATACCTCAAAAGTAGTTACTTTACACCAACATTCTGAATAAAGCAATACTTCCACCATACAGACTCCAAGCATAAGGTCTTTAATAGTGTTCCAGAGGGTTCAGCTATGATATCCATGCTAACGAACTGTCGAACTGTATGCTTTTATTAAACAAAATGGAACCTGAAAAAAACAAAAACCAGAACACAAGAAAAACAAAACAGAACTCTACGTTTATCTGTTCACCAATCCCAAAAAAAAAAAAAATAACTATTCGTTAATCTGTTCAGTGAGGTAGTTCTTATCTCTTTTTGGCTTTACATTCTTATGTTTAACCCCTTCATGCTGCAGGTAGCTTTTTCACGGATGTTCAAATAACAATAGGTAGATTTGCACATGGCAGTTAAAGATACATTATCGATACTTCAACTGCGCTAGGACATTTTTCACATATAGCTTGTCTTGCAGTTAAAGAGTCATGTGGGTCTCAAGTCTAATTTCTTTCTGCAGCAGACTTCTTTAGGGATGTCCAAGAAGAATTTCGGAATTGGGAGGCAACTGTCTCTTCGGAGGGAAAACCAAAGAGTTTGTGGGAAGAATTGGCGGTAAGAAGTTGATTAATTCAATCTGTATGAAAGAAAAGCAAATTTAAGATCGGCGGAGGGCATTTTTAACCAAATCCAATAGATCGGCGGAAGCTTTGGTCTTTTCCCATATTGTTTTAAATGGTCCATTAGTTTTTAGGACATTTTGGACCAAAATAAGACGACAGTGGCATTTTTGGCTCAGTAGGTGGATTGGGGGCATTTTTGTACCAAATCCAATCGTTTAGGGGCAGTTTTGGCCCTTTTCCGTTCTTTTTTTCCCCTCCTTTTGATCATTTGCCTCTTATCATCCTCTAGGTATTATTGTGGTACTTTACTCTGCATGCGATAAAGAAAGAATTAGAGTTTCTCTCACTATAAAATTGGATTGTTGACAGGAAATCGGGGAAGAATTTGTTGAGTTCTTAGAGAAGGAGCTTAATATGACCAATGCAGAGGTAGAAGAAGAAAGCAACGATGAAAGACCCCAGAAGGGAAATGCACAATCTGGAACAAACAGAACTGGTTACGGAAAAGAAAATAGGACTGGGGAAGGTAGCAGTATTGAAGAAAATATTGATGAGATTGAAGCAACCCTTGCCCAACTGAAAAAGGAATTAGGTCTCTGATGAGATTGAATTGATACTCCCTAAAAAGAAGAGCAACACTGTATTGAAGAACATGTCCTTGATGTTTTTGGTTGTGTCTGGCAGCAAAATCAAATGGTTCGCCCACTTTGAACATGTACCAACTGAAAATCACAAAGGGCGTCCTTTATTATTTCCTTCTACAGCTGCTATGATTCACGAAGTTTTGCAGTAGTCATGGTGAACTGGCTGCTACATCTTTTAATGTTTTAGATATAGCTTGTATCAAAAGGTTTCATGTGTATTACTATTGTATAGAAATGGGAATTGGGGTGTACGGATAGGGGTACTATAGGAATTACGATTGTTTGTCATGTGTATTTGGAAATAGCCTCTCTGCCCTTTCGGAGGGTAAGGCCTGTGTACGTATTACCCTCCCAGACCCCACTTTGTGGGACTATACTGAGTAGTTGTTGTCATATGTATTTGGTATTTTGCTCTTCAATTTCAGTCATTTCATGAATTCATGTTCCTCTTTTAATGGGGAAACGTGTTAAGCCAACTGGGTTCCACTTCTGCTTCTACCTTCTTTTTTCATTTGCGTTCTCCATCGGCGTTACTGGGTATGGAGTACCATCTTCTTTCTGCCATATTTGTTTCATTTGTTTCTTTTTCTCTTCTGTTTCTTCTCTATTAACTGATTTTTCTGCTATTGGTGTTGTTTCTTTCTCGCCTCTGTTTCCTTCTGTTATCTTCAATTAGCTTTCTCTTCTGTTTTTTGCCTTTACTTGGAAGAATTTGCTAGAAGCTGTACATGCATGCGATAATATATGTCTCATCTGCTCATGCACGTGGCTTTTCCTCCTTATTTATCTTTTGAGCAATACAGAGATGTATACTTGAGAGAAACTGAGTCTAGCATTTGGGAGAACATCTATTTGGCGCCCCCTGTTAAAGAGTTGATTGGATTAATATGGGCTGGCTTACAAATCTAAAGGTATGATGGCCACTGCATTCTTTTTGGGTAGGTTTTTCCTTGGGTAAAACTTTATGTGCCATAGGCGTTTGTTAAGATAAATACATGTTAATAAAGGGTGTCCTTTATTATTTCCTTCTACAGCTGCTATTGTTCACGAAGTTTTGCAGTAGTCATGGTGAACTGGCTGCTACATCTTTTAATGTTTTAGATATTTTGGGATAAATAGGAGATGACAGCAGGTCATTGCTACAGGGGAATACTACATTACCTTGAAATTCTCTTCGCCAGACCAGAGTTTCACATGGCATCTAACTGGGGTTTATGGGTCATATACTAGACATGAGAAAAAAGACTTGTGGCGGGAACTTGGCAGTAATCAGAGGCATTTGTCCTGGACCCTGGGTTATATGTGGAGACTTCAATACAATCAGAAAGAACCAGCAGCAGATATGGGCCTGATTTTACAAACTGTATTGAAGAATTCGAACTCATTGATCCTCCTCTGACTGCTGGTAGTTTCACCTGGATGTAAAGCGACAATCCTGTAGCTATATCAAGACTGGACGAATTCTTATTTTCAACCGAGTAAGATGATGATTTCAAGGCAAACAAACTGAGTATCTTCTGATCATGTTCCGTTGCTGATGGATTGCGTATAGGTGTTCGTAACACGCAGCGGAAGACAATAACAATCCTAGGCAGATTTTTTCGTGTTTAAAATTTATTTACATGTCAAAGATCGGATCTAAGACGTACCTGGTGGAGAGAGTCTCGTTTCAAAATTTCTTCGATAGTGCGAAGACTCTATGCGTATCCACACCGATACCGATCGTTGCTATCAACTCTTTGATCAATGAAACTCGCGAACAAATTGGACGAAATATTGTGTTGAAATTTTTCTCAAAAAATCTCAACTTAAAAGTAGAAGAACAAGAAATACTTTTCTTGCAATTATATTTTCTCTGTATTCTCACTTTCACAAAGTGATGTTTCTTCTCAAGAATTAATAATAACAAATTTTCTCCATCACCCTTTATATAGCATCACCTATAAACCCTATTCCTATTTGGTTGAGGTAATGATTTACTTAGGGTAAAATTTTATTCCAAAATAAACTTTATGGAAGTTTTGGATGGAAAATTGAATTCCATTCGAAACTGCCAAGGCTTTTGTAAATACCAATTCTAATTGACTATTATAAAAGTTTTCTAGTGGAAAACTTATATTCCATTCCTAATGGGATTACGTATATGTTGTAGTCCTTTGTGGACTTTATACGAGAAAATCCAATTCTAAATTGGATTTGATATAAGTCTTCCATTAATATTTCATATACATATCTTATATGTAAATATTAATTATATATATCACACATATCTTTCAACCAAGAGATAATTTAATCTTCTATTCCAAATAGAAAACTTTAATTTGTTCACAATATTAATTATAACCTCTATGCTAGCAAAGAATATAATAATATTCCATTTGGACTAATAACTATATTTATTTAACTAATTAAATTCCTTAATTTAATTATCAAATAATAAGTTAATTAATCCTTTAGCAAAGATCAGAATACTCGTAAGTGTGCGACCCCATAGGTTCAATACTAAGCCGGTAGTAAGTTAATCATATTAATATACTAATCAAGGGTGGCGTCTAGCAACACTCCTTAACGACCGGATAGCATGAAGTATACAATTTACTCTCAAGAACCAGTAGAAGAATAATGTTGCAATTCCTTATGTCCTTATAGCTCTGGATCACCCTAGGATATGGTTCAACTGTCAAATCCTAATAGGCGACCAACTATGTATTCATGTGAAATATAATCGACCATTGAATGGCCTAAGAAACCCTTTTCTTCTTTCATTCAATTGCCCTGGCCAAGGTCTTAGTTTGGTCATTTATAATTCATGGCAACATGGAGCTTAAACTCATTACCAAGAGTTAACAAATTCCATCTTGATCAATCACCGATTCTAGAAGTATTTAATCGTACCCAATATCCTTTCAACTATCGCCCTAAGGCCATAGGTGTCTACTATCAAAGCACAATAAATGACTTGTCAATTACTATGACGATCTCAGGTCAAAGAAAATTCTTACATCACATTCTTCAAGAGAATATCCTATTGACAGTTTATGGTAATTCTAACCATTAGGAATTATCCAATGAGTCGGTTCAATGATCATATCTCTATATGCATCATCTATCTATGTGATTTGGTTAATGAGATCAACTAATCTTTATCCCATAAATACGATCACATAAATATTGATCTAACCGGATTACTAATGTCCAAATTAATAATCCTATGACCAAGAACAAATTTAGATTAAATTGTAAGAGACTTTGCTCTCATTATCATGATCTCTATCACTGTGACGACCCAAAGGGTCATCACTTATTTTATTAATCATTTCGAGCTTCCGAGGCCTCGAAAACCTCATTCTATGTTGCCTCGAATTACGTGCACAATCCGAGCATGTAGCCGGAAAGATTTTGTGATAGAAAATATGAATTCTATGAGAAATTTGGATAAAAATGATATTAATATTGATATGGTTGACTTCGGTCAACATTTTTGGTAAACGGATCCGGACCGAGATTGGATGGTCCCGAGAGGTCCGTAGGAAAATATGGGACTTGGACATGCGTCCGGAGTCGAATTCTGAGGCCTAGAGCCCAAGTTATGAATTTTTCTATGAAATTGTTTTTGATGTAATTGTTAAAGGAAATGAATTAATTGACCTTGGTATCGGGCTCGTATTTTGGTTCGGACGCCCGGTACAAGTCTTAAATATTATATATGTGATTTCCTGTAAAGTTTGGTGACATTCGGATGTCGTTTGAGATGTTTTGGACCTTGAGTTCCAAGTTATGAAGTTTTGAAAAAACCAAAAGTATGAAAATCATGAATTTGAGGCTTGATTTGATGAAAACGATGTGATATTGGCGATGTGATCGCACGAACAAGTTCATAATGTGTTTTTGAGGTTGTGTACATGTTTGGTTTTGAGCCCGGGGGGCTCGGGTAAAGATTTGATAGGCCGTTGGATGAAATTCTGAATTTTTGCACTGCTGGTTTTTCACCCAGCTGTTGGCTTCGCAATTGCGAAGTATTTCTCGCAATTACGAAGGGGGCAGTACAAGGCAGGGCTCGCAAATGCGAACCCTGATCGCAAATGCGAAACCCCTCATGCCCAGCCTTGTTCGCAAATGCGAACAAT